>VZTA01013322.1:80125-105232 GCA_013398855.1 Mohoua ochrocephala
GGGCCTGGTGTCCTTGGAGTGGAAGCCTGCAGAGGTTTGTTATGTCTAACCAGCATGAGAGAGCAGCAGCTGACAGGCCACAAGAAACTTCAGAGTTAGACACTAGGCTGTACAGGATTTGAAAAATATAAAAGTTAAAACCTAAGGCATCACTGCATATAGGGGAGTTCTTGGTTATGGAGTTCTGTTTGATCATTTCAAAATGTTTTAGTCAAAGACTTTTGTTTAGTCCCCTGCTCAGATACCCCGAGTCCATTTGCTCCCTGGGTTATTCGGTAGGAGAAAAATTCAGGGCTGGAGGCAGAAAATCTTACATTTCAAGTAGCACTGGGCAGGTGGAATAAATACAGCATAGACTGCTTTAACCTTTAAGAGGTCTCTGACATGTGTAGATGTTTATGTAGAAAGACAACAAAGAGAGAGACGCAAAGAAAAATGGAAAAGGAGAGGAATGCCTGAAGAACATCAGTACGCCTGTGACCTACAGATTTGCCTATGGCAAACACAACCCTCTGCCTTTCCAAGTTCTCCCAGCTTTGGAAACATTTTCCCACAAGCAAAAATTTCCATTTTCCCCCACAAGTGACCATCACCCTTCCTGCTCCGTCTTGGGTCTGGCCCGTGCACAGCACTAGGAATGTCCTACAGGTGTCTTGGTGTCTGCTCTCTCTCCTTTCCCATCAGGTGGCACAGCTTTAGCCATTTCACAAATATATCCATGAATATTACCACAGTAGTATGGCACAGGCAACCCTGTACAATCAGCACAGAGGGCACTTGGAGGACAAATTAGTGCCACATTTATGGTGAAGAATAACAGGAGGCTTGGGATCCTGTTTGATTCAATTCTGCTTTATGGAGACAACAGATACTTTGTAGGATAAATCATCATGCAATTACTTGCAGAATAAAATTATTCATCGTGTGTATTAGAGCTATAAGGCAGAAAGCAAGGTTGACACTGGAATGAAAAATATAACCCTTCTTTTTAAACAAATTAGAAAGCTACTATATATTGTGCAACTCCCTATAAAGACTACTGTTTCTATTAGAGGTGCTCACTGACTTTGAATTTCTGAATCAAGGCATGCATGCAAGTGGAAGGACCTTATTCATGAAATTTAATTATATTTCTCTCAGAACATGTCAAGCAAACCATACGAAATAGATATGCTTCAGTCAGTATGTTTCAGGGAAAGTAATTCTAGTTCCTCTGAGGAAGTTAAATGATGCCTTTTTAGGAAAAGAAAAAAAAACATCGTATGTTTTTTGTTACATAGTAATTCTGTCCACAACTTTAATGTTATCCAAAAAAAATCCAAACATGCAGGATTACATCAGCTTGTGTTTCAGAGTGTCTTCACACAAGTTGCCTGTATGGATCATTCGGGTCTGGAGGTCAACTCATTCTTAGCTGGGACACACTGTCATTGTCCACACAGGCCACCGGCCTCTCTTCCCTCCAGACGGGTCCTCTCTGCTGCTGGAGACCTGACTGCTAAATGAGAATCCAGCCATGGAGAGAAATGTGCTTTCCGGCAGCTCAGGGCCAGGAGGGCATCGCACATTGACAGTGAAGACACACAAAATTTGTGAGCAGCATCTGTTAAACAAGGATTGATGTCTCAGACAGATACAGCACAGCAGGGTGGGAAAGGTCAATGGTGGGTGTCAAACAGACACCAGTGATTGCACCAATTGCTTGGATTCAAAGTGCTTCAAGCTGTAACAAACCTCGGATGTCCCGTGTTGGTTAAAGCAGAGTTCAGGTGCTGGATTTCAGTGTCCATTCAGATGTAAAGACTGAAAGGCCACAGGTTTGTCTCCCTCTTACTTCACTTAGACCAGGTTGGTTCCTCCCTCCTTACAAGCACACATGCTCAGGCCTTTACACCTCTGCCAGGTCACAGTTAGACGTTCTGTGAGCATCTATGGGTAAAATAGGTGTTGAAGCGATGTTTTTTAGCACTGTATTTGTAACTCCTTTGAATTCAGGTGTAAACAGGATAAGCTGACTCAATAGCATATGAAACATCTTTCTCATCCTTCTCTAAAACTGGAATTCAAGCCTACCTGAAAGCAAAGTTCTAAAAAGGAAGGCTCCAGTCCGTTGCACGTTTGTTTTTCACTTTCCTGTATGTGCAAACTCCTAGCAGACCAGAAGTCAGAGTCCCTGAATGTAGGGTTCGTGCTGTGCATTTGACCTGATTAAAACCATGGAACCTAAGAAAAGATGGTATTTTGAAAAACTGTCAGTATGTGCCTCCTCGTTTTTCCAGAGAAATGAAGGTAATGCTGTGGCCCTTACCTTTACATCTCCATTACCATGAGTCAGCTGGGTCAGAACAGAAGCCTTCCTAAAAGTCCTATACAGGATTTTTAGAAGATGTCCATGCCCAAAGTATGTAAATGCTTAGCATCTGTCTTACTAACAGCACCTCGTAATCCAATAAAATAATCCCAAAGAGCTGCATTATTACTGAAAAACAAACCAAACGACTCAGACTTTTAGCAGTACTTTAAATCCTTTACATTGGCAATGACCTCTTAGATTTCCACTGGGCAGTTGATCTTGCTTTGAGTGAGAGGTGAAGCTAGAGGATCTGCAGAGGTCTCTTCCAAGTTAAATTATTCTATGAGTCCAGAAAAAGCATATCAGGTAATAAAAAGGGTGCTCTCAGGAGGATGCTGTCACCCTTTTGAAAATATCACACGCATCTGAGCTGTCTTTTGCTGACCTATTTTCCTTCCTCCCTGTACAGCTGGAGCCAAGATAAGACACAGCCCCAATAACTCGCTCTGTGGCAAGTGTTGGCTGTAACAACCATTCCAGAGCAATCATTAGGTTACACCCAGTACCACCCAGTATAAAGGCAGCTTTGATTCCTCTGTGCACATTTCGAGTTCATACCCTTCTTCTGATGTTCGTCACAGATAGCAACAAATTCTCTAGCTGGCTCCATGATAGGGTCTGGAGAGTCCAAATTCTTCTGATTAGAAGTAAAGATCACTTCATCTTTCAAGCATTTCTGCCTTACTGACTCCCCTCCCTTCCCAAAAAATCAGGATCTCTTTAACCTTCTGTAAATTGCATTGGCAGCGTGGGTGCAAGGGGTTTTGTTGCCATGTGAAGATAAAAATAACTCCCACCCACTCTTATCTTTCCTAAGGTAAATTGTGCATGTGTAATAGCAAGATATGTGATTGCTGTCCCCTGATTTTTACTAGGAATGAGCGGCCAAAATATTATAGGTCTTAGATATGAGTACAAGAAGCAACTTCTTTTGTTTTGGGCTGGCTCCAAATTTATTAGGTGAATTCCATTCTTGCAAGTGAAAAAACACGGAGTCAGAAATGGGATTCATAAGTCTTCATGCTGGCCATTTTGTATTTCTTCGGTTTTCATAAAATAAAATTTAAATTAAAAACCAGCTTCGCTTCAAATCTTTTGCTTTCAGCACAGTTAACAAGGCCTCATTTCCCCACCAAAATATAGCAAGATAAACCTACAATCAAAATTATGTCCTCTCGGCTTTCCATTTCTTATGGTCTCTTTTCTTGGTTTTTTGCTCTGAGAGATACAGGGTTTTTTTAAAAAAAATCTCATCTTTCTGCATCATTCTGATTTTTGTTTCTTCTCGTTTTGAAGCATGCAATTAAGTTTGCCAAGCTGCAATGAATGCAGTTTAATTGAAGGGATCAGAAACAAGATGGAAAATTGAAACCTTTTATTTTAAAAATATCAGGGTCTGTGGGAACCTCCCTCATGAGTTTTGAACTCATGGAATTTTGCAGGGATTGAGGAAAAAACTGGATTTAACATGAGTAGCTAGACTTAAAATAAATCACCTTGCAGTTAAAGCCTAAGAAAACCAAGAATTCTCTTCCAAAAGCAAGAACAAATACACTGATTTCTAAGGGTATTAGAGATGATCTTTTCATAAGACTCAAAGTCTGGATCAGAGTTTATTCAAGCTGGGGGAGTTTAGATTTATAACTGAGAAAGACCAGGCGTGATTCTGGCCTGGTTTCAGCTCAGGTAGAGTTAATTTCTTCCCAGTAGCTGTTACAGTGCTGTGTTTTGGATTTGGAATGAGAATGGTGTCGATAACACACTGATGTTTGGGGTTTTTGCTAAGTTGTGTTTATCTTATGTCAAAAGCTCTTTTTTTCCCTTGTCTCCTGCTCTGCTAGTGAGGATGTACATGGAAGAAACTGGGAGGGAGCACAGCTGGGACAGGGGACCCAACTCACCAAAGAACACCATGCCCAGTACATAAAATGGGGGAAGTTACCCAGAAGGGGCCAACCTGGGTTAGGGAAGGGGGGTCTGGCATCAGTCAGTGCGTGGTGAGAAATTGCATTGTGCATAATTTTTTCCCTTTTTATTATAATTATGATTTACCGTTATTATTACATTGTACTCTTTTTTCAATTATTAAACTGTTCTTATCTCAACATACAGGTTTTACTTCAATTCTCCTCCCCATTCCACTGGGGTGGGGGGGAATAGGGAGGGGCTGGGCGAGAGGCTGTGTGGTGTTTCATCTCCATCTGAGCTTAAAACCACAACAGATTCAAGGTAAACTGAACCCTTAGATTTTCCCTTCAACTCCTTCCCAACCACTTATTGACTTCCCTTTTTAGGTGGAGCAGTGTTTGTGGGGGTTAGTTGCTCTTAATTAAAGCTACATACCAAGTGCTAGAAGTTCCTAAGTTTACAAGAAACAGACTAGAGTCTTACTTCCAAACTAATGCTTTCCTTTTAGATTTGGGGTCCTAACACCACAAGTATAAAACCAAGTGATCGAAACAGCTCCAAACTTGATCCATGTGTGGATAAAATTGAAACGTAAAGATAGATTTGCCATGAAAAATTCAGCTTGTAGCTCTTGATTTGAAAAGTTAGTGGAGAATTAACTTTTTCCTATCATCCCTTAAGGCATGTTTTGTGCCATGGGGCTGAGCAGGTGGCATGATGCCTCTCCCCTCAGTCTCTGGCAGCATTTTGCTTCCAATAGGCACGGTGCCTTTGGAGCCAGAATAACACAGCTATTGCTGAGAATAAGGCTGCAGAGCACACCAGTACTGGATTGTTTATATTCAGAGAGAACAAAAGGGCTGTGAGCGTGTCTGAAACCTGTATAGGTGTGTAAGTAACTAAGTAAAATTTCTCTCATTCTCTTTTTTCCAAATGTTTGCCCATACAATCACTATATTATTATTATTACTATTATTATTACTACTACTACTACTATTGTTATTATTACTGTTGTTGTTGTTTATTTTCCTCTGTAGAACTTATCAAACTGAAAAAAGCCCTCTTTGCAATCTTAAATGTACCTATATTTTATGTTTCCCATTTAGTTTTGCCCCCCTCCCCCCTTTTTTAGCACATCCATATTTTTTTGGGGGTGTTTGGAACTTTGACATCATTCCTGCACCAAGCCATCCCTTTTCTGCCCACTCCCCATGCAGCCCTCTCAGTTCACTCGTGTCATTCCACAAGAAGTGGAAGGTTTTCCAAAACAAATGGTAGCCTGCATCAACTGGACCAGAGGCCGCTCCAGTGCAGATGCAGGATTTGTCTCCAGTGGGGAGCTGAGCCTTTGCCTCCCTGCCCACGGTCCTTTGGCTCTTGCTCCAGCGTGGGGCAAGAGCTGTTGAGGAATTTGGCCAGAAATACCGGGGCAGGCTCTGTGTATCTCAGCTGCTTCCTTACTGGGGTGTCAAACTGAGGGCAACCCTCAAGCAGGCAGTCTCCTGTTAGTTACAGTGAACATTTTCTATTGGCAAGAGGCTGGGAGCCTGCAGAGACTCAATTTCCATCATAAGGACATATTTTATCAATTAATGTCTAAAAGCTTTAAGCATTTCTCACTTCTGGCAAGGCGATGGCTGAATTTACAGCCCTGAAGTAGCCAATATTTCCATCAGTTTCATCAGAGCTCTTGTTAATAGATGATGTCCAAATAGGGCTATCCAAGTACACTTGCAGGAGATTTTCTTGGGAGTTTTTAGAATATGTTTAATGCAGATGAAAATAAAGGGTACTTTAATGAGTCGTCAGAATCAACATTTGGCTATAAGTAACAATGAACAAACAAAATAGACTTTAAGAATATGCAATGTCAATCATTTTGACATTAAAGCAAATTTTATATCAGTTGGTGACACCAGATGATAGCATGATTACAAGGGGAGAGAATTGCACTGCCTATTTCTGTCTGGATAAAAATAGGCAGCTTAAATCTCTTAAGATTTGCCAGTGCAGAGACTGTCTGGTGTAAATGTACACATTGTGTCAACTACAATTGAGTTAAAGCAGCTGTAAATGCTGGGAGCAAGCTCTATGCTAATCCCCAAAAAAATTAAAAACTCTCCAGAAACCTTTCTGAACTGGATATAGTTGGTTTTTTGCCTGAGCATTGTGCAATTTTTAACTTTCAACACATCAAAAAATTTGCAATCAAGCGCAAGCAGTAAAAAATATTCAGTCATCCTCTGAAGTAAGATGTTTCTATTACACTTCTATCCCTGGCATGTCAGCCATGAATTCAATGAATTACAGAAAAATGCTAATCTCTTCAGCTTTTAAGGATAAACAATCTTTTCATTACATATTCTTTCCAGTTACCTTGTGCAACTTTTCAGAAGTCATGTCAGTGTCATAGAACTCTTCATAGTTCTTGAATTTTTCTGATCCACATAAAAACAAATTAAAACATACTTCAGGGAGATACAGATAGAAAAATTACAAAGGAGAATAAGTTACTCCTTTCCTGCATCTCAGGGAATCCCTTTCATTACAGCATAGCACAATTTCTCCTCTTGAAACAAAGTTGAGGCTGTGTTCTCCCAATCCACAGATCTCTACTGATCTACATATGGCAAAGGAGTCACAAAACAGGGCATGTAACATTGGTCAGGAATTCACAAAAATTTCCTCAGAAACAAAAATCAAAATGTTTGGAAGGGTATTTCTTCAATTTTCTGCTACATTGTCTCAAAGTTAAGTTTGTAGGCATTCAGCTTCTTGTAGCTCAATCACTTGGGGCAAAAGTGAACCTCAGGATATGCCAAGATAAATTATATGTACAGCATTATTCAGTGCTCAGCCACTGTGGATGTATTACGGCAGAAGGAGTCAGCTAGGTACGTTCCAGATATACAGTAAAAGCCTATAATTTTTAATTTAAGGCAGTTTATTTACAAGATAACTAAATGATTAAACACTCTACCTTGTCAGACTTGTATTCTACAAGGGAATCCTCTTCAGCAGAAAGCTTCTGACTAATGGCAGTTCAGAAAACTTCCCAGAAAAGATGATATTACGAAGTCTTGCTGTATTTGGACTATGGTACTGAAATGTTCAGCCAGAATTGCAGTTTCTCCCCCTCCCAATAATGCAGCAGAAAGGTCAGTATCACCACCATTCGTTTATGCAGCAGAACTTGGTAACTCTGCCATCCTCATCCGGTAACATGGAGAAGCTCCTGGTTTAACCCAGGACAAACACGGACAGGGCACAGAGTGTCGGGAGATCCTGTCTTGAGTCCCAGTCTGTTCCCAGTACCAAAAAACTTGCATGAATAAACAAAGATAAACACCTGTGGAACCTTTGAGAGGCACAACTTTTCAGATGTGAACACACCTAACAATCTCCTACACTTGGAAGAGTAGGAAACCCCGTTTCAATACAGTAAGCAAGGCATACAACCAATTAGTAAGGCAATTATCAAATTTTATATTGCTGTCAATATAATTCTATATTGCTAGAATATAGAAAAAAACTTGGGCTGCAGGATCAGCTTCAAAGAGCTGAGATGCTGAATGATCACGAATTGCATCAGTACTGAGAGCAGTTTTCTATACAAGATGTTTTTGTCCACCAGGGTTTTATTCAGAGAAGAAATAAAACTGAGATAAGCAGTATTTCATCACTTTGTTTGTCAGCCTTGAGTCCATTACCACAGCAAATTGGAAGATGGAATGTCAAAGAACACTAACAATAACTAGTGAAAAATGAGAGTGGAATTGCAGACAAATAATCTATGATTGCTGAAGATTTTTTTATGTATAACAATCAGTCACTTAGATATGCCTCATTCCCTCTGTGGCTGTTATAGGGGCCATAACTGTCAACCCTACCCTGGTTTTGCTGCACTCACTCCCAAACTCTGTTCCTGGATTAAATAGGCATTAGGCATCTGTCTGAGAGTAGTGGAAAGACAATACAGAGCCTTTGGATAGTGAAAGAAGAGCACATACTGACAGTACGGAGGTATTTACTAGCCAAAGCTGCAGGGGAGATCTTAAATGAAGTGATGTTGCAGAATGAGAAAGACTCCACAGTTAAAACCATTCACTTACATGTCTGTGCAAGAATAATGAACTTACCATGAGAAATCACAGATGAAGATTCAGCTGAAAGTACAGATCTCCCTCCTGGTTAGGAGGATGTACTGACCTATAAAGTTATAGTATTTTGCCAAGGGCCTTCAGAGTTAAAAAAAGCACGGTCCAGTAAAGCAAATGCAGCAGTAAAATCTCTTAAGTTGCAATATACGAAAGGAACATGAAAAAAAATCAGCACACTTCAAGGCACCAAGGTCACCAGAACCAGACTGGTGACAATCCGACAAGAAATTAGAGGAACTAATATAAGGTGTAGGATGAAGGGTGAGGGTGACTTTTGTAAAAGTAACCTCTGCGGTTTTATATATTATTCACTCAGAGCGAAGGAGGGAGAGGACAGAACAGGGACTTCACTGAATGACTGGAGAGCTGATATAAAGAAAAAAAGAGGGAATATTTTCCTCCTGTGATGTGTATATGTCATTTTGAGGTAGAGAAACCCTATCCAGATGGGACAGAATTCATCCAAACAGTGATTTTATTGAAATAATAAACTCCTGAGAAAGAGCTCGTGGGGGAACAGAACTACGCAGAAGGAAAGAAAAGTGAAAAGCCTGAGGATCTGGCTGAAGAGAAAAACAATAGGGTTGACAGTGCTTGCAAATGAAATGAACTAACTCAGAGATTAAATGTGGGATTTGAGAGTACTAATAAAGGAACAAGAACCAAAACCTCATGAAGGAGGTCATTAAAGGTTTAATGCCTAAACACAAAAAGTTTAGCAAAATAGAAAAGAAGGCCAGGAGCATCTATATAAAGAGAAATGGCAACAGAAAGTCTGAAACCACAGCTATGAAATCATGAAGGCATAGATATAAAGTAGGCATGGATATGAAGTGCTTGCAAGGTTTGTGAATGATCTGTAATACAGTCCCCTATGGTGGAGACCATTCCACTGAGTTGAAGGTGGGCAGCAATATCACCACATTATCTGCTGTTCTCTGATTTTTATATTGAGAAGATGGTGTTGTCATATCAACATTTGTAATTAAGACATTTCCTTATCTTCACAAACCTGGGAAGTTTACATTTCCCTCCAGAATCCTCTCTTCTGATGACTAATGGATGAAAAATCTGCAGTCCATGGGAAATAACTCTTGTTATTAACTAGAGGATAATTCCTCTAGTCTGTTCCCAGGTACTATTTTTCACAAGAGCATTCTGGTCTCATAAGAGTCATACCAGGCTCACGGGAGCAGAGAGGTCCTGGGAACCCAGATCAGGGCACTGCTGATAGTTACCCATCTCCTTCCCTGAGTGGCCAGGAGGTAGTATCCAAAGGGCCTTTGGAGGAGAAGGAAGTGAACCACAAACCAGATGAATTGCCTTGGCTGAAGGTGGCCCGAGCACCTCATCCTGGGGAATATGCACGGATCAGCCATCACCTGTATTAACACAATACATCTCATGCCTTCAGACACCAGCAGGCAGGTGGGCAGTGTGGCCACCTTCAACAGAGCATAGACGCAGGGATGGGCAGCTGAAGTTACCTTATGGGCTACAAGGGACACCCACGAAGATTTGTTTTTTCTCTGACTGAAAGTGTTCAAAATTAAAGGAGAAAAAGGACAAAGAAGGTTGCACAAGCAGCACAATGCCAGCTAATAAACTTTTCAGTCTAAAATGTTGAGATATCGTTATTGAGACACCGAGGGTTCACTGGCCTGCCATGTTGCTGGGCAGGTGTCATGAGTTGAACTAATAGCCCTGAAGGATTGATTCCAACTACCAGATGGAGAGGTAAAGTGGGGGCTGTTGCAGAGACACGACATCCCTAGATGCACATGTACCCCTGTGGAATACAGCATGTAAGGTGTGCTGTCTTTTCAGAATAGAAATATAAAAACCCTGTAATGACTTCTTCCCTGGTCTTGCAGAGCACAGCTGGCTTGCAGCTGGAAAAAGCTCCTCGTAACCTTGGTTGCCCAGGCTGGTCCAGACTGAAAACACAGAAAGTTTCCTTTAGAGCCCAGTTAGTGTTCTCTGTCTTTGTAGCCATCTCTTTAAGCAATACAAATGCAACAGAAACAGAGAAGATGCAGTTCCAAAACTGCAGGATGCTTGTTTCTCTGACAGCCTGGAGCAGAGGAAACATCCCTCCGTTTGTTTTCCAGTAAAGTCTTAGCAAGTTATTAGATGCTGACTTTTGCACTGAACTTCTCCATCAATAACCTCAGCTAAGAGCCCCGCCAAGAAAAACTGCTGTGAGGAAAAAGAGAGAGAGGCACGTAGGATTCAGGGTGCATAGGAAGTAGCTGAAATAAATGTATATTTACAAGAAGAGATAATTTTTATGTTCATGCTGTTTCGTGGATGCCTCCAACAACTCAATTTTCCTGTGATATCACAGGCTCTGGATATATTTTAGGTTTCCAGAAACAAATTTCTTCTTCAAAGACCTTACAATACAAGTATTTTTCACAGTGGATTATGAATCAAACTCAGAGCTGAGGGAATGGCAAAGTCCACAAATGCAGTACATATGCTCATATCCTAGAAAACAGAACCAAACACTCTGCAAAAACCATCCACTTAATATTTGTGGGTCATTGTAACAAACTATGGACTCAGTACCAGACCATGATCCTGCACTGGACCCTCCAATGTCTTTAATTCCTTGAATAAATAAAACAAGCACAGGAACAGTTCTGTGCGTAAGCACGAGATGAACTACATGAAAGAAACAGAATATTTTGTTGTACTAACCCTGTCTGAACTAAACTGGCATTAGAAAGCAATTCACCTTAGAGATAAGCGAGAATCTTCATTGTGGCTCTTGCTAAACTGTACCTGTTGCTGGTTACTCATTGCTTCACCATTGTGGTAAAACCTGCAGAAATATTATGAAATATTACACATAGTAGCACTGAAATACATGGTACCTGCCTCCATAATATGTGTCAAATTTCTTCCCTACCAGTGCCCCACTGATTTACACTGCTTTTATAGAGACCTTTCACCTCGCCCCTGACTCAAGCTTCTAACTCTTTCGCTTTGTTTTCCTAAGTGGCAAAGTCTTCGTTTCCCATTGTCAGAATGTGGCTTTCAAGCATGCAGTAAAACGTTTTGTAGCTTCTCTCAGTCATAATTCATCAGTTCGTTGATAGTTTTTTCCACAGCTGATTTACCTCTTAATTGTTTTCATTTCTGTGGAACAGAAAGTTTAAAAACATCATCTATTTTAGTCCATTGATCTTAGTGCTGTTATTTTGCTTGCAAATGTAATCAGGCAAAAATCATTTGTACCTAAGCAACCCTGTCTTTCAGGTTAGTGATCTATTTCTCTTAATCTTTCAAAATGATGTTTCAGTTAGAGTTTCCCAAGCTGCGATGCTAAAAAATAAAGAACTTTTATCTTCTCTCAGTTCCTTCAGAACTCAAACGTATCTCACACAGTCTCCCACCCTACATGTTAGTGCAGCTTCTCCTCACTGAAAAATAAGAGGTCAGTCATCCTGCTCTCTGTCTTGCCTTGGTGATCTGCTGCAGATGCTGTCAAGTTGTGATTGGTCTGGCAACTGGTAAGTGAACTTCGGAAGAATTTCTGTCTTTTTTGCATAGTCCACTCAGAAAAATCATCATGGGGTTCTTTTTTAGAATTTTCAGTCACACGGACCTTCTTATCAGGCTTTATAAATGTCAAGATTATTCCTAAATTCTTACACAGAAATAATTTCAAATCCTTACTACTTTTCACTCCATCTCCCAGTTATTGGCATAAAGCTAATCAAAGATCTCCTTTCCACATCTCTTGATACTTTGATTCATTTTATTCTCAAGACCTTTTTATATTATCCTGAGTTCTCATTTTAATTCATTTTGTTATTAATTTAACCTCCTCTGGTAGCATCCTCCTTCTCCAGAAATCTGGCTCCTTTTCTGGTATTCAGGATTGAAACTTTATGATTCCACTGTCTCCTTAGCAAGAGAATCAGTTCTCCACAGCAAAAAAACTACCCCTCTTACCAAGTGAGCTGCCCATTTGCAGAATGCTCTCTCTTTACTTTGGTTTCCCTTCTTCAGGGGTTTCTTGAGCTCTCTTGGTTTTAACCCAATCCCCAATGTCTGTACCCATCATCCCCAGCAGACCCGCTGCCTCCCAGAGCCAGAAGCCTTTCCAACTCTTGATTCTCATTTCCTAGCATCATTCTGGAAAGTGCACAGCCCTTTTACTTGTTCCTTGAAAATATTTTCCCATGCTTTTTGGCACAGAATTGCTAACAGGACCATCCTTTCTCTTTAGCCTGCTGGAGATCTCTGTTTAGACACACTCAGTTGCGTTGCAGACTGGGCTGCCAGCCAGCCACAGGTGTGTCACCTCATAACTGTCTAGTTCAGGCAGCCAGCTGTGTCTTCAGCAGCAGCTTCTGCTGGTTTTGTATCGGAGGCATGAAAATAGCAGGGCTACGCCAAATTACGTTCTATTGCTTTTCCTCTTTGCCAGGGTGAACTAAGGAGCTATAAAGGAGAGTTTCACGTGACATAACTTTATTGGCCGAGTTTTGATGCAAATTTCCTCAGACTTTTTCTGGAGCCGCAGGAAAATAATAAATCCCTTCAGGAGATTATTCAGGCACATAAATAACAGTCCTTAGGAGAGCAGTTCTTGGAGGTATCCCCTTTCCATCAGCATTGGCTAGACAGACCAAAGGAAAGTGCCTCCATAACACATCAGTTACACAAAGTGCTGGGCATTGAGAGATCTGGATATTCTGTTTCACAGCCACTGTCACCTGCCCTGAGCCATGTTGCATGCTTGGCTGACATACTGACATTTCAGCCTGTGTTGACCAGTGTCAGTGTCCTTACTGGAGTTTTGTAATTTTGAAACTGCTGCATCCTCCATTTCCTTCTTCAGCAGCTCTTTAGTCCTTTAGTCATAGCATGTGATGTCTGCATTTGTCCTTCCAATTTTTCTTCCAGTATGGCCACGGACTTGTATTGTGGATAGAGACAATCTTTGCTGGCTTCAGGCAGGAAAAAGAAACCAATGAAACAAACCCAATTATAGACACAGTCACCGCTCCATCTCAAGCCATCGTATACAGAATAGTATGTGGGTCATTTAAAGCAAAGTATAAATGCTGTCAAATCATATTTTTTAAATAACACAAGCATCCCAATTAGTCATTTGCTATTGCTACTGCCCTGCTCCACCAGTCTGTTGGCAGGAGGGGGGAGTCCCCTCCAATACAGATGATGACCTCTGTCTCCAAGGTCTCAGCCACACAGACGTGCCAAAGTGTCATCTGCCAGGATTCTAATCATGTGAAGAACAAGATGACGGCAGTAAAAAACCTGCACAAGCCTACAAAGAGGAACTATTTTAATTAGTTACTCCTCTCCCAGAAGAAGTGCCTGAGACTAAAATTATAATTTTTTGTAGAGAACCCAACCTATAAACAGAACTAACTAAAGCAATGTAATCCTATGGTGCACACCTCACTTATCCCTGAAGACTCATAAGTGAACAGGGAAGAATAAGAATAAGAATAAGAATAAGAATAAGAATAAGAATAAGAATAAGAATAAGAGATTGGTTCTGTAGGAGTACCAAGAATCCACAGTTTTCAACTAGTAATTGACACCATTCCTCAAACAAAAAAAAAAAAGACCGGGCCACTTATCTCTGGTTCCATTGGCTTCATCTGAAATTGCAAATACTGAAGCTTACTGAAGAAATCAAGTGCAGCGGGTTCAACGTCTACTTTCAGTCACCACATTTGACAGCCCCACAAATCTGTGTAATAACATTTTGGCCATAAAATACACTGCACTATTTTAACATTCAACATGTTTATGCTTGAAGCTGCCTCTTGAATTCCCAGGAAGGCATTAGAAGAAAATTAAAAAGCACAGCCAAAAAATATAACCACAGTCAGCCCCCACTCATAAAGTTTAATTGGAAAGCAGATATTAAGTATGTATCTTTATTACATTTTGAAACAATGAATAATATATATGTTGTTGGCTAAAGACTGAGCTCTGAAGAGTGAGTACATTGTTTTATTATTCAAACGCAAGTGAAAGTGCACTGTATTTTCAATTCATATGGGCACCACTTTCTGTGAAATAAATAAATACATCCACCAGCCTCAGATGGTGATTTACATACTCAAGTACCTCTAATCACAATCCTAAAAGCAAGGGTGGAAAGAACAGTAGCCAAAGCTGTTGCCAGGACAACTTATCCCTGGATTTAGCATTATCATGAAGGGAAAACCTACAAGGAATTTAATTAACCAATACCTCAAACTTGCAGCCTGCCAAGCACTGCCTAGTCCCTTTTAAATCCAAATCCCTCAGGAATGACAGCACTACTGGTGGCTGCACCCGCTCAACAGAGAAGCAGCGTGGGATATGTCCACAGGATTCCTTGTGAGCCAGCATGAGCCTCCCCCGTACCCTGGCTCACAGCAGGAGACACGACCCAGCAGTCATGCCAGACTGGCTGTCAAACTGGAGCCAAGCCCCAGCTAATACATCCTAGAATCGAAGAATTATAGGATTGTCTATGCTGGAAAAGATCCTTAAGATTCTCAAGTCCAACGGTTCACTCAGCACTGCCAAGCCAACCACTAAACCATGTCCTTAAGTGCCTCACCTACATGTCTTTTAAATAATTCCAGAGATGGTGACTCCACCACCTACCTGGGCAGCCTGTTCCAAAGTTTGAAAATGCTTTTGGTGATAGAATTTTTCCTAATGTTCAATCTAAGTCCTTTTCTGTTAAAGAATATATTAACCTGAGTTTCACATTTCAGTGATGTGATCACACTGCCCTTGGTGACCAGAGTGAACAGGCTGGCATCTGTCACTCTCTGTAGATTTAATCTTGGACATAGAACCATAGAATAATTTAGGTTGCCATGAACCTTAAAGATCATCTAGTTCCTCTTTACCCTCTAATGGACAGGGACACTTTTCACTAGGCCAGGTTGATCAAAGCCTCTTCCAATCTAGCCTTGAACACTTCCTGGGATGGGGCATCCACAACTTCTCTGGCCTGTTCCAGTGACTCACGCCTCTCACAGTCAGTGAGTTTAAGGAGAAACCAGTCTATCAGACACATTTGGTTCATGCAGTTGGTTGGATGGCAGACAAATATGTGGCTATACAGACAGGACATCCATGCTGCAGCTACTCCCTACTCCTTCAGACTTCTCTTACATCCTGCATTTTGATGGGAGATGACAGAATTTCTCTCATCATTTGTGAACAACCTTGCAGTCCTCCTCAAGGCTTGGACTGCCTGATGTCCACTCTAGCTTCGAGCGATCTGCTTGAAGTGGATAGTTGATCTAATTTTGAGTTAGCAGGCAGCTGACCACTGGGATCATGGTTATGTCACCACCAGGGCTGATGTTTCACAGCAGTTATTCTTTAATTTTTCCCCCCTGCTTAAAAATAATACCGTTTGTTAATTGGAAATTAACACCATTATTAAAGTTTTAAACTGTGGTGGACAAGAAGCCAAGTTGTTTATGTTAGGGTTAAAAAGGGGGGTTTAAGAAGGCAAGTATTAAAGCAACATCTAAGAAAGTTTTTAATTTCAAGAATACCATCAAGCAATAAATCAATAAGTGGAGGAGAAACAACAGAGGTTTGCATGACTCATGCAAGAAAAGAATAAAAGAAACATCAGCAGGCTTTCAACACTTAACTTTCATTCCTTTCTGAGGTCTGTCATACAGTCATGTTTACACTGTATGTTTTTATAGTCTCTTATTCTTCACTTTCCTTTCAAGAGGAGTTCAAGAGATGAAAGTATGAAACAGATACTCTATTACTTTATCATGTCAAAATAACAGTACTGGCACATCATCACTTCGAGTACTGTCTCATGATCAAAACGGATTTTTTTACAGGCCTGTGTGTGGTTAATGGTTTAATCTTTGTCTTTGTCATGCCATAACTGGCAAAGAGAAAGACTGAAATCTTTTAATGTTGTTTGTCAGGAAAGCTTTGGTCAAAAAACTTTTAATCATCATTCTTTGTACTAACAGAGAAGCCAAGGATATCCAAGTGGGATACTGGTATCAAAGCTTATGTAATACAAGTATTATAAATACATTTTCCACAAAACTGCCCTTCAACATTCAGGCAGCTTATGGGGAAAGATAAAGTATTTGATTGCATCAAAGAGGTTTTAGGCCCCTTCAGACTATACTGAAGCCCGTGTTTCTGAAGCCCCTTTTCTCCTGATGAGTGGTGGTGTTGAAGCATTTTCATGCTTGATCATTGTAAGTAAAAGTCATGCTCTCCTTCCCCCAGCATGCTGAGGGTTTCCCCATCACTTTCAGGGAGAGGAGCACAGTGCCTCAGTAGTGAGTTAAATTATGCTTGACTCCAAAAATGAAAAATCCAAGGGACAACAAGAGTACACAGGCCCATATCTCCCCTATCTTTGATACCCATATTCGTGGGTAAATGCAAGTGTAGCTGTCAGGTGTTGTTTACATCCTCACACACTGTTGCAAGCGACCTTCGAAGTGTCCTCTCTGGAGAACACAGTCAGTTATCATGTGTCATGATGTATATGTTTACAACTTCGTTGAAATTCCACAGAGTTCTAGTGATTGATTGTGTGATGCACAGAACAGGGATACACAGAGAGGTTGACCTAAGATCCCATGCGTTTTCAAAAGTTGCATATAATGCTCTTCTCTGCTTAGGACACAGAAGAACACTGTCATGCAGTCTTGGCTCATATCCTCAATATTCTTATGCAGCTATTTAAGTCTACAAGTCCTGCTGGTCTCTGATAAGGAATCCCAGAGTAAGGATCATCAGGGATATTCATAATAGTAACGAAAGGTGAAATCATATGGGTATCATAAGAGTTTCTCATAATCAAAAGTATGAGAATGAACGCAAACATAAGTCTTTGAGAATCCCAGGGGATCATATGGAAGGTGTGAAAGCACTCTGTGTGTCCATGAGGGAGATGGAGAAAGTGTGAATTTCATTTGAGAGGAAGAGGTAAAATTATGTACAATTCCTATATTAGGATACTCAGTAATAAGGGGGAAAGACACAAGCCCAGACTTCTGGAAGGAAACATCCAGGGTCTATTTGCACAGGCCCATGATGTTGCAGTGAGCTGGGAGGGGAGGTCAAAAAAGATCAAAGACCATGGTTTGGTCCAAGAAAGCCCCTTCTTAGTTTGCAGGAGGAAGCCTCGCCCATCCACTCTTATGCATATTCATGTACCCCTGCAACATGTAACCAAACCCCCCACTCCTGCCCCTCTGTTCCCATGGGCTATGTTGTATCACCCGCCCCTTTCTCTCTCTCTCCCCACTGGCTGTTCTGTATTACCCCGCCCCTTCGGGACCCCCTCATAACCCCCAGCCAAATGGAAGTCCATTATCTCGGTTCCTGGGTCACCGTGTGGGCCCTCTCTCTTCCCTGGGGGTCCACATAATAAAATCTATGGTCGACCAGTCCGGGAGCCACCTCCTTCACCTCTGGGGTGCCTCAGCCATCACGCGCAGGGAGGTGCTTGGCTATCACAGCCATGGGTTGGGTACAGCTGGCTAGCAGGGGTCTGGTCCCACCCGGGACCTCGTAGCGATGGGGTTCTGCGGAACACACAGCAGCTGTAACACCCAGCACCAGAACCTGCGCGAGGCGCGTTTTAAACACCGTGCTGGTGAGATTGGCTCACAGTGGATCCATTAATCTCATTACAGCGAGTGTAATGCCTCACTGTAATGTGCCCTGTGCCAGTTCCTTCCTGCTTACAGAGCTGGCTGGCTCAGAACACAGGCAGAGGAATGTACATTAACATGTCTGAATATATTAAGAGGTTTCAGATGTAAGATGATGCAGTACTCAGTCTTAATACCCCTCCATGGGGGTAATTACAGCTGTGACCTTTATTACCTTTACTCTCACCTCAGAATCTCCTTTCATGTCATCCTTATTGCAGTCTTTGCCACATCTTGCTGTGTTATCTGGAAATGTTCCACTTGAGAAGGGAATTGCTGGTTGTACCTAGAAGGTAAAAATACAAAAGAATCCTGACCCCGTGATCACAGTCTTTCTTCAGGAATCACATGGCACAACTGGAAAAAGAGGCAACACCTGGGACTTTGTATCTTTTTTTCCTGATTGGATACAAAGCAAGGGAAAAAACAAACACGGAGGTACTGCAGAAAAGTGTGAGAAGCTTTCAAGTTTGAACCTTGTGGCTATCAAGAAGCTGGTTGTTGAGAGCAGCTGGCAGACAGGAGGGATAGACACAGCAAATAGGCAGAGGCAGCTGGCAGATAAAATCTTGCAGAAAATTTAGCCTCAATCTGCTACCTTTGCTTGCAAACACAGATTTACGTGGAACAAGGAAAGCAGTCATACTGGCTGGCAGATGAGCGGGAAGTGTCAAAGTGAAGGGGGGAAAAATGCAAGAGATATAAGCCTTTATTTGGCTGTTTAACACCAGGTTGACTCCTCTGCAGGAATAGTCAACACTGTGCAAACTGAGTTACATCAACTGAGCATCTGGTCTGGTGTGGTTAACTAATTTATATTTATGTAACTCTACCTTGAGTCCAAAGTATCAATTATCTGCACACAAGAAAGGTAAACTGCAGCCTGAACAAAAGTAGGAATGGAGCAGGGGGAAGAAGTGGTCAGCTGGTATAGGAGACAGCACTGCAAAAAGTGGACAAAGATGAGGGAAAATCATCATTCTTAGAAGGAAGCCATCCTGTAATTTTTCCAGCATACATAACTCAGAGCACTCATGATAGCATGTTCAGTTACTAGCCCAATTTGTTTTGCTCAAGTTTGGGCACTAGATATTTATTACTCAGATCAGCTTTACCACAAATTTACATTGAGCTCAGTGGAATAATCCCTGATTTATAGCATCTTAAATAAGATTAAGAGCAGACTTTTGCTTTTCAATGTCTCAAGTGTAGCATCAGGCAAGACAAAGCTGAGACTTGTAGCTGAGATTCACACTTCCGGGAGCTTATGTGGTTTTTGGGATTGTCATGCTCTGTTGTGAACAAGTCTCTTATGAAAGGTGAAGAAAGCCAAGAAAAAAGAATACAGAGAAAAGTCTTGACAGATCTGGATGCACTGGCCTCTGTTCTGCCCACCTAGAGTTATTTAACACCTCAAAAACTGGTCTAAAAGCAACACACATTTTGCAGAATGAGTACTAAAGAGAGGGAGATATATTGTACCTAATTTTGTACTGAATTATTAGTCTGTCAGATTTCCCCCCTCAAGTAATGGTTGTATCTGTGCTTAGCAGGGGTAGATGAGGTAGATGAGGTAGATGAGGTAGATGAGCTCCCTTTCTGTCCTGTCTGTAACTCAAACTGATGTTGCAGTGAACTGGGGTAGCACCTGTGGTGACTGGCCATTTTCACTCACAGCCCTGCCTGCAGAGCCCTGTGAGTCTGCCATTTGTAGCATGGCCCCTTCAGGATATGAGGCAACAGCATTTGGCTAAGGAAACACAAATACCTCAGGTGAAATAACTTCACAGAACCTTAGCAAGGCACCGAGGTTTTCAGGACAGAGAGTACGACCTTTTTGTCTTGTACTATTTTGGGAAATCAATACTTGCATGCTTGTTCTGTTCTCAAAATAAATATTGCACAGTCTTCCTTTTTCTGTTTTGCTGTGGATTTTTTTTTCACCCGTGCCTGATCTCTGCACTCACAAGCCCCTCTGCAGTAAGCAGCGGTCCGGCTGGGAAGCACAAGGCAGGAACCTCAGTAGTTACAGACTCATGGGTTGAACATCCATGCTAAGAAATTTTCAGGCTTTGTTCCCTCTCTACCAATAACTTTTGTGCTATTTAGCCTATGTCAATTAATTTCATCAGGCTTAATTAATTTAACACATTTTGCTGCACACATTCTGAGGACATTGAAGAGTCAAGAGTCTCCTTCCCTCAGTTCCTGTCATTCTCGGCGAGATCAGATAAAGGTTCATTTCCAGTCCCCTCCAGCTCACTGTGTCTCTGTGGTGCCTGTGGTAATCCTGGGATGGATGGATGGCTACTGAGCACCTGCATCCCTCCTACACAGAGCAGAGAGCACGGCACACTGGGAAAAGCAATTCAGGAAAGCCAAAGCTTAGTCATACATTTCAGTCTGCTCTCAGAAAAAACCTGCCTGCTACATAAATAATGAACTCTTCAGAATAAGGAGATTTTTCTTTATGTGTGTTTGGACAGTCCCTAACAGCACAATAAAGCCCTGGTCACCTCAGAAGCTTCTATGTGCCTCTATAATATAAATATATAATCATAAAGAATGAGTTGTCAGAGAAAGAGGTCATGGATCAGCAGAGTAAATCAAACTTTAAGACCCCATCAGGGCCAGACTGCCTAGCAACAAAACAATTCATCATTAAGAAGTTTTTGTGCTTTATTATAAATTTAGATTTAAAAGAAATGTTGAAAACCCTGGGTCAAATTTTGCTCTGTTACTTTGGTGCAAACCAAGAGCAATTTATTGAAGTCAATAGAGCCGCTATAAATTGAAGGGAAAAAAATTACCTCCACACATTGTGAAAAAAACTTATTTATGCTTTAAGGCTAGGGAGTACATACTACACCTTTAAATGTTTAGTGCTATACAAATACGGCTATTTTCTCAAACAAATTATTGATTTGGATTTTTTTTTGTTATTTACACTTCTTGTGGCACAGTCGTTTCAAACATATATAAAGCAAAATGCTTGGATCTCAAGTGATCTGAAAGAGGGATTATATCAGGAAGTTAAAACCAAATCAACAAAATCTTAGTGTTTAAATTGACATTAAACTACTCAAATTCTATTAAGAAATAAATAGATATCCCAGATTAAAATTGTTTTGACTTTAGGAAATGTCTTAACTGACAAGAATCCCTTTTCCTTCCTATTTTTTTCTTCTTCTTCTTCTTCTCATACACCATAAGGGATCCATCTCATTTGTGCTGCATATGACACCAATTGAACTGTTGGCCTTGAGTCTGGCTTGGTCCATGCAGGCATCTCTCATCTTCTGCACAATCTTTGAAAAGCAGCAGAGCAGATAAGTTAAATTCTTTTATCAACGCTTAGCAATTTTCAAGCAGGTTGAATGCTCAGAAATCTGGTCACCCCGTAAGACTGTCCTTTGTCAGGAGAGACACTACTGAATTTAGTCTTTTAAAACCATCGGAGGATCGTGCCAGTTGTGTATCTTTCAGTCTTTTTTCCTTTTTTCAGTATCACAGGGTGATTTTTGAAGCATCCACCTGTTTCTTAATAGAACTTCATTTATGGTTCTTGCAGACCTCAGAACCAGGGATGTTTAATAACTTTCACATCCCAACCTTGTATCTTATAGCATTAGGTGTTGCTGCATCTTGGCTGATAGTCTCAGGTGTGGTACTCATCTATTTCTGTAGATTTTTCAGGAGGATTTAATATCAATTTTTTACGATACCTTCTGAATAATTTTCTGTAGGTTATGGCTTGGTCACCTGGAAGTGCTCAATTGCTCTCCTTCCCTCTCTTTCCTCCTCTGCAAAAATAAAATAAAATGGACTTGTCAAATGCTAATGGTTTTTGCAGTACTAGCTCTGCCAAGAGGCATGAAATGGCCAGTTTCATCTTATCTTTGATGATGTCCTATAGGCCAGTTTGATCAGAATATAAATTGTGCTTGTCTTTCCCATTCTAACTCCAAAGATCTGATAAGTTCTTGAGTAATGTCAGAAAATAGACATCTGATTAGACAGATAGATTTTATAATGTGAGGCTGTTCTAAAATCTAGGATAGGTTGGGTGGCATTAGTGCTTCAAATGCTAGATTTTTAATTGTAAACAGAAGGTCATCTGCATAGATTAATAATTTGTGGGTGTCTGACTTGTCCTTTTATATGCTTTTTGCATCCAGTAGTGTTTGTTAATGTTTCTAGTTATAAGACAAGTAATTGCATTTCTCTGTATACTGTTAGCAGCAGGGGTTTTACTATCACAACAGATGGGGATGCGTACAGAGCTTTGATTAACACCCCAGATTTATTTTTAAAACCCTATGTTTATTGTAGTGCAAATAGTTGAGAGAGACTGACTTTTTTTTTTTCTTTTCCTAATATTGTGTCATTGAGAATCACCAGAAGTCAGTATTACAGAAGACCTATACTGGTTCGTATACTAAGATATTTTAAAGCATCTGAATTACTTAGGACTTTTAAGATATTGAGGTTTAATGAAACTTTCTGAAATTAGTCATTCTACCTGCTTGAAAATCTGTAAGAGTTGATAAAAGAATTTGTGTTAAAAGTTACCAAAAACTTCTGTGAGTTTTGAAAAATATTCAAAACTTAACTGAAATCACTCAAATTAGGCAGCCAGAAACATGAAGCAAACAAAGCAGAAAGCCATGGGCACATGGAGGCCAACTTAGAGGGTGTTTAGATATCCATCTCTGGAAAACTTGATCAAAATCTTAAGTACCAAGATTTTCCCTGGGACTTATATTTCACCAAGACAGAAAATCAGTACCTCCTTCTACCTTGCACAGCATCCCAATAGCACAGAAAATCTTAGTAATGTTAACACACCCCATCAATCTGTAGGAGCCCTTGCAAAATCCACTGGGGCTTCCTACCCTCCCTCTTGATCTCAGTATGAAATCCAGTAACTTCAGCCACTTTCGCTGAAAAATGTAACCAGAATAGAGAAAGGATTAGAGGAAGAAGTTTTCAGAATGGTATCCCAAAGTGCTCATTTGCATTATTCCCTTTTTGAATCATATCTTCATCCTGAAGTCATTCAAATCCATCTCCTACCTCTTGTGAGTGTGTCCAAACAATAGGTTTTCTACTAGCTGATAAGGGAAGAGGGAAGAGACATCCTAAGCCATATTCATGGGAAGGTGAGCAAAGAAAGGGGTAGAGAATGGGGACGAGAGTGCAGATCATGGATCTGCTGAGCACGTGCAATCTTTGCTCTCTATACTACTCTGATAGTTTTTTTTTGAAATGTCATCAAATAAATGCAGCATAGGTTTTATTTTCTTTAATTCTTCTCTTCCAGACCACCCAGATCGACTCCGAAATTAACGACAGGGAGAGAAAGCTGTGACAGGACTCCAAGTACAGAAGTCCTTTTTACAGGTAGTAACATCCATGTCAATATAAGCCAAAACTCATAGGAAAGGAAGAAGAGAAGTAAAATAACTTGGAGATATTTCAAAGCAGAGGGTAAGATTGTTGAATCTACACCACTGAGCTTATTTTGGATAAATGAATAGAATTAGTGCCAATGATCCTTTTTCCTTAAGGGGTAACATCTGCAGCTGATTTATCTCTAAATATTTATGGCAACCAGAACCATCCCAATTGCTAAAGCAGATCACATGTGAAAGCTTTGAATCAGAATACTTGCAAATTTGCTCTTCTTGGAAAGGGGGAAGAAAAATATATTCCTATTTTACAGCACATTGAAGGGGATTCTCTTTGAACTTCATGATTTAGGAAAAAATAAAACTCCTCTACATATTTATACCTACATAAATATAATCAAACAAAAGAGAGTTACCTTTTCCATCAGGTTACAGGCTCTACCTCTGTTAAAAATTATTCATGGCCACTATCAAAGGAGTCAGATATAATCACGACTCTGCCAGTTTGACCCTATATAATGCTTATCTTTCCTCAGCAGGTATAACCCATAGACAATTGTTACACATACAGATAATCAGAAAGAAAGATATCTGGACAGAAAGAAGTCTGGGCAGAAATACAGCCTTAATCTTCTGGAGAAATATTGTTAGGGCCTCACAAATGGCACCAGAAATCAATATGTGGCCAAGTGATTCAAGCCCCAAAGCATTCTATTCAGGAGAACCCACAGACATCTCTCTAGAGCAGATGCCTGCTGAGAAGTGAGCTCCACTGGTGTCATCAGTCAGGGGGAGGGATGCCCGATTCAATTGCCTAAATACAGGCATCTAATGCCATCAGGATATGCCACCAGGCCTCCAGCTGTTCTCCCAAAGTGTACAGCTCTTCCTTAAATCTTCTGCCATAGCTGGCAGTCCTCTATGGCTGTGACAGCTCCTTGTTGGAGGGATACTCTGTAACCTTGCAAATGACAGAGGTGACTGAGTTTGAGAAGCTGAATCCCACTCTAATTTTCCACCACCTGTAATAGAAGCTCAGGCACTGGCAGCACATGTAGACTCCTGCACATCAACTCTGGTCACAGCCAGCATGGCTTCATGAGGGGAAATCAAACCTGATTTCCTCTCATGACAAGGTAACCCACCCAGCTGATCAAGGGAAGCCAGCTGATGTTATCTTTTTAGATTTCAGTACAGATAAGATTTCCATACTGTCTCTCACAAGATCCTCCGGACAAAATGTCCAGCACACAGCTGGATAAACACACCCTGAGATGGGTGAGCAACTGGCTCATGGGCGGGGCACAAAGGGTTGTGGTGAATGAGGTGACATCAGACTGGGGACCTGTCACTGGTGGGGTTCCACAGGGCTCCATCCTTGGCCCTGTGCTCTTCAACATCTTCATTAACAACCTGGACACAGGACTGGAAGGGATTGGAGAGGACTGGAGAAAGATCACAGATTATGCAAAACTGGGAGGAGCTGTTGACTCCCTTGAAGGCAGGGAGGCCCTGCAGAGAGACCCTGAAAAATCAAAGGACTGGGCAATCACCAACCATATGAA
>VZTA01013323.1:3492-30404 GCA_013398855.1 Mohoua ochrocephala
AAATTTTCCCTTTGAAGTTCTGAGAGAGCTCAGCAACCATCAGAAACAGAGGATGTAACCTACTGGGCAGTTGTACTTGCTTTTAAATTCGAATAGTTAAGGGGGTTTTTGTTCATTTATTTGTTTGCTTTTTCCCCTAGGGGGTGACATTCATAGTTACATTCTCCTGTCTTTAGAAAAGCTTCAGTTGGCCTTCAGTTTGGCTCTAGTGCATACAGCCAAGCTCTTTAGCAACTGAGAGGGACAGCGTCTGGATAGCTGAGAACCCCTCTGTAATAGATGGTTTTCCTCTTTATCTCCCTTTTCCTCCAGAGATGCCCCTTCAGGAAGCTTCTTATATCTCTAATTAACTAAATAATGACAAAATGGAGTAAAAAATTAACATACTTGTTTTTCCATGTCATACGAAATGAAAATACTTTTTTAGGGCCTAGGGCCTTATTCCATGGACACCCACGAAATGGCAAGGCACTGGCCCATGGGCTTTCTCTGTTTAACAGAAAGCCAGGCTTGGCTCGTGGTGGTGGTTGGTAGCAGTGAGATGTGGACTCATGGAAATACACTACAGTGCTAATGGCTTATTGCAATCTTGTCAGAAAGATTAAATAATATTGGCAATGAAATTCATACTTTGAGTTGTATCTGTTTGGACAAAATGAATCCGTTTCTACTTTTTGTTATCATTCATGTTTGTTCTTGTCTGAACAACTGCTGCAAACCTCAAGCATAAGAGCTTAATTCTTTACTGATAGAAAACAGGGATGGTAACCTAGTAACTTTTGTCTCATTCAGAGGCTTAAAAATGAGGCTAAGTGGTTCTTTTATGGTGGTAGTGATTATAGTGATTATAGATTTCTGCTTATTCTTTTTATATTGCATGTAACTCACTTTTAAGAAATCAGAATTGATACAATGCAACTTTCAAAATAACTAAACCAGGATCAGGGTTGCTACACAAATTACTTTCCTTTTTTGCCTGTTTCTCCCCACCCAATATGTAAATAGTATGTAAAACATGTTAGCATTGTCATGAAAATCCAGTGTGTGCCTGTGTTCTGTTTATCTCATTGCAAATGCAACAGAAGACAATATTTAGCCAGTGAATGCTCTCCTTTCTATGGATATCTAGATACACACAAGGAATAGGGAACAATATTGTTGCTGATTCCTCCAACAACTGACAATACCCGATGGCTCCCTCTGCCAGGCCCACTAGAGCCGAGGGAACCCCTTCTCTCCATGCCTGACAATGATGTGAGGTGGAATAGAATAGTGTCCAAGCCGTGTACCCTCCTGGCTGCTGCAAAAATGAACCCTGTCCTGGCCAGAACCAGGACACAGATAAAACAAAGAATCATTTTATCAATGCAAGAAAATAACTTTTTTTAAAACACATTTTGGCCACTCATTCGTTATCTATCTTATTTAGAAACGGTGAAAGGTTAATTCTCCACACCTTCCTGCCCTGATATGTTAGTTACATTAGAAATGCTACTTTTGTAGTGTGTAAAGCACCATAAGATTAATAGATTTTCATTACAGTATAATTCTAAAAGTGATTAGAGAACTCTAAGGAAACTTTATTGCATGGTCAAAATAATAACTCTAATTTATATGCGTGCCTGTAAACTTGCTGGGAAAAGTCTCTGCTTATAGGTAAATAACTTGCCTTTCTAGGCTTGAATGAATAATAGAAGCTGCTGTGACTGTGAATAAAATTAAACAAAGATGTTCATTAACACATGGAAGATAGGGAGCAAAAGTAATTCATCTAGGTCATAAAGGAGATAACCATATGTGGAGAACAGTAAGAATGCTAAGACCAGTAGCCTGATTTTACTTGTGAGACAAGTAGTTTCATATAAAATAGCAGAGCATTAAGTGCATGGACACGAGAAATATTGATTTTAAAGCAGTGTGAGATGTTTCATTTACGGAGGGAACAAACCTTTAAAATCTACTCCCTTTTTTCTCCGACTAGAGCAAGACTGTGAAATCTTGGTGAAAAAAATATTTTGGTAAAATAATCCAACAGTGAACCATGGCAATGTGAATTACTACAAGATGGACCCGGTGATGTAACAGTAGTTCTAAAAGAGAGAGACTTAAATTTTTTCTTCTAGATATTATACAAAGCTAGTAAATTTTCCAGTAACTTTAGATTTTACTGATCTTATCCACATTTTGCTTACTGGTTTGATGATAGCCCAGACAACAGTAAAGGAAAATAGATAGCGCCTATTAGGCAGCCTTTGTGTCCTTAAAAATAAAACAAAGACAAACAAAAAACACCACACCAAAACCACAAACAAACAAATCTAAAACCCTCTAAAAATTGTAATTTTGAGGGGTTTTTTACTAGAAATTAGTATCTTGTCATTCTTCTATGCAAAATAGACATATCACTTCACTGTAGGTTGAATGTCATTCTGGGCAGTAAAAATACTTTTGAATGAAGACCTTCTATAAAATTTTAATAAGTGAACCACTAGCCTTACCTTCCAGGTCCTGCAGAGCTTTGAGTCCAAAACAAGTTCTGGCAAATAGCTGGGAAACATGCATACTGTAACAGTTTTGGTAGGGGTTGAGTTTTTTTTAATATATTTTTAATGATTCCATAGTACTGGCTATGCAGTTGTGAATTTACTAATTCTTAGAAATTTGGGACAATGGCAGTGACTAATATGTTTATGTAATTGTAATTTCTGTTGAGTCTAGGAAAAGAGAGCATACAGTGTCTCTTTTTGAGAGGCACCTCTTCTGAGTATGTGAGATTATTTTTAAGAAGGAATCTTAAATATTAATCACCGAGAGGAGAACACAAAAGAATTGTTTTCCGTCGAAGGTATTAAAGATTGTTTTCTTTTTTTTAGTCATATTTGAATCGTGTTCAGAAGGCGTGCTGCTGGCTAGTTTTATGAAAGTTCTAAAGCATAGAGATTTTATTTTGGCATGTATATGTAATGAAACTTCAGGTTTTACTTTCTACTAATACACTGAATCTACTGGATGAAATGGAAATACGGCAATGCCTTCTAGGTCATTAAGGAGAGAATACTAAATGTATTAACAAGTATATTCTATTCTGTCCTCATTTTCCGAGCAGATCACTCTTGAGTGGTATCACCTTGAGTGTTCCACAAGCATAGCTGCCATCAGGCTTTGGGCTCTGTACATTTGTAATATTCAGGTGACGATGAACAACCAAAGATTTTTTTGTTCTGCACAATGAGTGAGGTAAAGGAGGTTTATGTGCATATGCAAAACAGCTACTGAGGTGGGCTTCTCAGGTACTGACACAGATAATCAAATTCAAATATGACTCACCTAGTGAAGGTGTGGGACCCCTGACTGAGTGTGCTGTACAAAGAAACAGGGCTGCTGAGATCAGAAATAGAAACAGGTAATTTCATACATTTTTTTAAAATCTGAAATATAGAATATTTCATTCCACTTGCAAATTTCTATATACGCCACAGGTGAAAGAATCTTTGTAAGGGATAGATGTCAATAGTAATAGCAACACCAGCAACATAGGTGTAACTCTGTGCCTGTAGGGGAATTCTCTCTGAAACAGCAAGCTGATACATGACTGTACTTCATTCAATGGCAGTATTTCCACTGACTTTCGTGGTTTCTGGATGCAGCCCCCCATATCTGCCTTAAGCTCTGCATTGAATTAATTTCCAATTTTTCTAATTATCTTAACTTTCTTCATTTCAGAAGGGCAGTTCACCTTGGACCTCATGAAGTAATGGTTTTGTTACGGATCAAATTAACATTTCCTGTCACATAGCAAGCGAGCTTGCTGAAAAAGGAAAAGATCTTCTAGGAAGAATAAGATCAAGTGTCCATCTAACCTAATTTATGGTCAGAAATCTCCTATCCTCAGGCACACTGAAGCTCTTACAATATTTCTGGACTTTAATTATTTCCTTTTGCATGGGTATGGTATATTTAAGCAACATGCCTTTAGTATTTCTCAGTTTACAATTCATGTGCCACATAGAAATTGACATTTAAATGTTGTAAACTTTGCATAGCCTCTCTCACATGAAGTTCAGCTGGGTAGTCAGCGGATCCATATGGATTCCTATAAGGAACACTGATCATACTTCTTCGTGTTACTCTGTTGTGCATTCAGAAAGTGTATTTGGGTGAAAAGGTAGAGGACTGTAAATGTATAATAAGCCATTTGTGCATGTCAGCAATTCATACAGAAAATATTTGTGGTCACTTTCTCAGACAGCTTTTGCTCCCAGGATCTTATGGCTTTTTGCACTGCGTGAGGCTTGTTCCACCCCACGGTCAGGGCTGGGTGGCAGCACTGCTGACACCCCAGAAAAGCACACTTGTAGTCCTGTTGCCTTTATCCTAGGGTACCTGTCTTCTCCAGGTTATGTACGGTTAGGATCTGTCCCTCTGTGTGTGTTGGGGTGAAAGAAAGATCAGAAAATCCTGCTGCTTGCAAAATTTTAATCCATTAAAGACATAATACAGAGTTTTCTTTTTATTTCAGCTCAGAATGTGCTATGTCTAACACAGGCAAATAAAAACTGTGTATCATTAATCATTAATAGGCCAGTAGCAAAATACAGAATCAACTTAATCCTTTTGGACATTGATGAGTGCACACTGCCACTTTAAATAATGGCATAAAAGGCATCATTGCTACCCAATATGGATTTACCATAGTAAATGAGTTTGAGCTACTGTATATATTTTGCACTCCATACCCTGTTATCAATAATAGTTCTCATGCCTCACAAAGGGCAACATGAGCAGGAAAAGAATAATTGCCATTCTGCATGGAGGCAGTTTATTGATGAGGTGGACAGAAGTAATATTTTTAGCCTGCTGGGTGTCCATCTGTAAGCAGTTTCCTGGAGCTGCCACTTCTCCTTTCTCTGGAAACAGTTATGGCTTTTTCTGTCCAATGAAAATAATGAGATCCATCTATCAAACAGAGAACAAACAATAAACTCTATACCTTCCAATTAATTTGCTTTTCACCTCTGTTTACCAGTGTGCATGCAGTTAACTATCCATCGTATCATATGCATGTGAAGAGTACATTTCTCAAAAGGTTGAATCTATTAACCCTTTTGCTAGCAAAATATATCTGCATGCCCTCCAGCTAAACAGGAGACTTGGGAAAAAAAAAAAAAATCAATCCTTTTGAAGTGCCAGAACATAACAACATAGCGTGCTATAAAATCATACCATCCAATCTAAAGTCTGTATCCTCTGTTATGTTCATAATTTATAGTCCATAAAAAACCTTTTCATGGCAAAAAAATAATGTATTTCAGTCAAAATATGCAGTAGTGAGTCATTTCAGGATATAGTATGTTTACATTAAATGTAGAGATTCCTCAAAAATGCATGGAACTGGTGCTTGAAGCTGGAGTGGCTTCTCACCACATTATAGTAATTTACTTTATCCTAGCTGTATTTCCCTCTCTTAGATGGTTTTCCACTGGTTTTGCTCAGGGATTTTCAGACTGTGGGATTGGCTGTACCACATGATGACCAAGCTTTATACTCCTTTTGGCCACTGATGTGGTAATTGTGTTGTTTTTGTTGGTGTGTTGTTAGGTTTTGGGTTTATTTTCAGAACATTGCTCTGTTATGCGGCTTTGCTCTTGTCTACGGCGTTTCCATTTGTATCATTAAGAAGCGCTTGGATCTGGGTGTTGTTCATCTCCTTGAACAGGTTTGTGTGCTATTTCCCTGTGTAAAACATGTGAGTTCAGTTTATCAGGACACAGATGGCACATCAGAAAAACCTAAGAAGCCAACTAGGCAGAAACACTGGTTTGTCTACCACCACACAAGGGTACACACAGACACACAAAACAACTGAGGAAATCAGCTCCACGGTGCCAATTAGTTCGCGCCTAAAAGCCTCGAACAACGAAGATGACTCAGAACAGTACAGTCATCCTTCTGAGACCATGTCTGAGGAAATTCTTAGTGCTAGAAAAGGAGTCATGCTTTAGATCTTGGGGACCTGGCTGGCTGACTACAAATAATGTTCTATGAATGGCTTAAGCAGTGTATCATTGCCATTAGTCATTCTGAAATACAGTAAAATTCCACTGGGGAAGAACTTGCTTGCTTTTTAAAATGGAGGGGAATCTGTTGTGAAGGAAAGGGTTAACAGGCATCAGAGTTCGTGTGGCAAAAGGAAAACAAGATGAGAAAGAAATAAAGCCAAGAAGAAAATGTCTTTCTATGTATTTCTCTCTAAATCAAATCAATTTCTAGCTGCCCTAAGTTAAACAATTGGGAGATGACATTTTATGCAGATGAATCAATGTGTTCCCAATTATAGTTGTATATACAATATCTAACACGCAGTCAGCATCTTAACTAGTATTTTTTGTTGAGCTGCTCTGAGCTCACCCACAAATATGTCGTAGAGAGAAGTCTGTACTTTCTGTGTAAGCGGGAATTAGAGAGGCAGATGTATAACCTGGAAAAACATGTAAATTCATCTTTCTTAAAAATGGATGCATTCAGCATTGGCCTCGCTGGTCAGGATTGTTCTTTGTGCCACAAGCCATCATCAGCATGATAATAATCCAGAAATGAGCCCAGGTTCACTAAGAGATCGTGTGTCTAATTGGTCCTGGCCTCTCCTGTTGGAATTGGTACCTCTTTAAGGAAGGAATGTCTGGTCTGGTGCTCTTCTGTTTTTTCTGTCTTGATATTGGGCAGCCACACATACTCAGCTAGTATAAACTGGCCCAGCTCCATTCAATTTAATGTTTCTTTAATGATCTACATTTAAAAAAAACTACAACCAAAAAAAAAAGAAACCAACCAAATAAAAAAAACAACCCTCTACAGCACATAACATGTATTAGTCAGGAATATGTTATTGAACATCTGATTTATGAAAAGTTCTCCTGCACTTCCCTGCATTTTTGGCTTTTTTTCCTCCTGTCTGGTTGTATGGCTGTGGTTTTAACTTCTATCATTTACTAATGGATTGGTAACTGCTGTCACTCTGCCTTTTTCTCTGAGCAACATAAAGCTGCTGCAACGGTCCTGGACCCCAGTGTAGTTCATTCAGTCTGAATTTCAGCACAGTTCCATTAAAAGGAAAAATCCATATAAAATCCTTCCCAGTAGGATCACACTTATTTCAGTAGGGCTGGAATTGTTTGATGATGTCAACGTGTACATACCCCTTCGCTGTGCTATCTCTCATACATTGCAGCGTAGGTAAGGTACCGCAGAGGATTTTAAGTATTGCTATTGTTTTTGTAGTATCTCCCTGGGTAAAGGTTGCTGGTAACACAAAGTGCATGAATACTTTAGACTGACAGGAGGCTATTGAGCTCCCTAAGACTGCCGTGGAAAGATGTATTTTCAAGCAGTAGGTTTGGAGGTTCCAAGTACTCGAGTCCTAGCGTTTCAGTGTCAAATGGGGGGATGTAATTTATTGAATTCACTTGTATAAATTTTATGTAACATGTGAGTTCTCATAAAATGAAAGCTAGAAAGTAAATGTTGATGGGACTCTTTTGCTCGTATAAAAGACTACAGCCGAATTAGGTAAATCTTGTTGAAAATCTTGTTCAAAGGAAAAGGCTTTTAAGACCCAATTCTTATCTGGAATAACTCTGAAGAACTTTACTGAAGCCTACAGAAGATACATGAATTTATACTTTCCTGGAGTATGGACTACCTTTTATAAAGGCTTAGAATATAACCTGGTAAAAAAAGAATTTGGCTAAAAGGTATTTCTATAAGATCAATCTGTTTCATATGGTCAGCCTCTTTAAAGACAAAGTGTTTAACAATTCAATTCTCTTACTATTTATAGTTCACTTCAGACCATGGGCCATCAAGTAACGACAAGACTTTTTTCTTGAGTTACTCTGAACTGACTTTGGTTGCCAAGATATTAAAGGGTTTATGGCACTTGATGAAATTTTACTCAGGATGTTTTATACCCACTACTCAAGAGTCTGACTAAACTTGCATGCATCTGCTGTTGAGATGTAAAATTGTGAGCACTAGATATATGTTGCCACAAAGAAAAGAATATTTAGTGTGATTTGGTTGGGGTTTCTTTTCAATTCAAGATATTTTAAAGAAATAGGGCTTAATAGGGCAGAAGTGCTTCGCTTCTGCCTAGGGACAATATGTAAAAGCACAGTATTTGTGTAAGGGTTCTCTGAGGGGAGAAATGCATTAGTTTGAGGAATCAATGCTTGTTTCTGAAAGATTATTATGGTAAAGGCTTTGCAGAGAATTTTAATGTGTGTCACATACTTTCCAAAAGAAGGCAAACTGTGATCGACTGGAATAGCTCGGTGTCTCCAGGTACTGTAATATTATGCTGTGGTTTTTTGTTTGCTTGCTTTTTTTCCCCAAGTGCTTCAAATATTTCGTAATTGAATAATATGGCTGATAAACTTCAGCAAGTAAATGCGTAAAAGGAAGGTTTTCAAAAAGAATGCAGAGCCTTCAAACTGTGCAGGAGATAAGCTGCCTGGACACAGTCCACTAAGGCACTTAAGGATGCTGCTTTATACACCTAGCAGTTCTCTCACCTCGTGTTTTAGGTATGAAATCACTTGCACCAGGAAGACTACTTGGGTACTTGACTTTATTAACATGCTTAAGTGCTTTGCTAGATTGGGATAAGTTTGAGGAACCAAGCCCAAAAAGTGCTTTCTTTAGGGAGAGAGTTCTCCACTTTGGGAGGGGGATGTGGCCACCTATTGATTGTTTTTCTTTAGAATGGAGTAGAAATTTTCTGTGGATGCTGCAACAAGAATTTCTGTAGGAAAAACAGATGCTAAATGTTAAAAAATGGATGTACCTGCTGTTTCTATTTCAGTTTGATCCTTTTATAGTTTTAATTAGTGTCTTTAAAGGATACCTTAAAAATGTGTCGTGAATGATCCTTAAGCAATATCTATCCACTGTTGCATGATTAATACATTTCAAAACTAGAAGATTAGATGTGGTGTTCAATGTGTGATGAACTGTGAATTGTCGAGAGAGAGGCTTTTAATATTAAAAATGTAAAAAAGAGCATAATTTTGTAATGAATAATATTCAGATCTGTTTCAGATAATATCATGGTATATTAAGAAAAAATAGAAGTACAACCATCTTCAGTGGCTTTCTTTCTTTTCAAGTTTGTTTCTTGGAAATGGAAAATATTAATCTGTTGGAGAAATGCTTTCATTGCAAAAATTGATTCTTCTATGAACATGGAATCTGATTCTTATCTCCCTTTTAGTGATGTTAATTGTAAAATGCTTTACCCGAGTGTGGGCTGTGAAGAGACACTGGAGAGCCATGGTCCACAGCATGTTGGCAGGAAACTGAGGAAACCTAGTGAAAAACACAAGAATTAGATCAAAAGTTTTGCTTAGTGAAGAAAAGCTTTTAACATTTAGTAAAAATATGTAGATATGTAGAAAGTATGACTTTTAGGAGATGGGAAAAAGTTCAGGCACCAGATAAGATGGTAACACGTTAGGCATTGCAAGATGGAAGAAAATCTGTAACATGCCGTGTCTTTGCAGTCTTTTGTAGTGCTTTGTGTTTATGTGTAGGTTGATACTAATACATCTGGGAAACAAAATCCATAGTAGAGAGTACTTGTAAAGAAAAAAAAGTACTTTAAACCTATTACTAACCCTGGTACTATGTATATGACTTAAGAAACCAGGTCAGTAGTGGAATTAAGCGTTATTACACACCTACATACATCTACTTCTGGATTTACATAGTAAATCTCTTTTCAAACCAAATAAAAAATCATGAGGTGCAAGTGCTCGCAAGAGGATATGTGAACATATGTAAGTATAGAACCTGAAATTCACACTTTGCTGATACATCTTTGTCAGGTAGACAAGCCCTGGCTGACTTTGCAGTAGATGTTAAAATGACACGGTGGGACAAGATTTGTAGCTGTAATTTCATCACCATTTAAGCAATAGAGGTTATTTTCAAATCAGTTCAAGCTGTTGCAGAATGGTTAGCTCATTCTAAAAAAAAGTCACAGGAGAAATGATGATGCTTAGCAGACAAGCGGAAAGTAAGAGGTCATAAATGCACAGACAAAAGAACATGTATTGTGTTAAGGGCATTAGAAGCGGGAGGCCAAGGAGAAGTGCTGGTTAACAGCTCTGCAGCGTCCTTACTTTTTGTACGTCATCATTGTATTGTGGAGTAGCCAAGGCTGCACCTTACTGGTGATGATTCACCAGTATGTCAAAAGAAACTGGTCACAAGGAATGAAGAAAGTAAAGTGATGTAAAAATCAGCCCCTAATGACAGTTTTCTGCCTTACTTAAATGGTCAGAAGGTGCTACATGTTGCACATATTTTAAAATTTTTTTTAGACATTAACATTTTAGACAGTTAACCTAGGAATTAGGTTATTTTGAAGTTTACTTTTGTATTTCTGAAAGTGTTAGGGGGAAATAACAGGCCAAAACATGATTTTAATAAGAGGAGGGTTTAGTTCTTGAGTAATGGAACTGATGTATAAAAATGTTATGATGTATAAAAATTACCCTGTTCAGATTAAATTAAGGCAAGTATATTTATCCAAGGTACACTTAAAAAGAAATTATGATGTGAGTATGACCAATAGTTGCTGCAATAATTTCTGTCAAGGAGAGCAGAACCAAAACAATTCTGTGCTTAACGTTGAAAACACAAGTGCATAACTTCCTGTGAGGGAGATCAGGCCTAGTTTCTGCAGCTTTTGTCCACAGATGTTAAAATAAACAGTGCTTAGTGCTTTTTATTTGTATTCTTGAAAGAACATATAAATCAAATTTTTCCTTTGGAGGTGTTAAACTTGGCTGCTTGGTTAACAAAAGTGAATGCCCCTGCTATTCCCACCAGGGCTCGAGCTCCTGCTAGTCACCTCTTAAAGTAATTAGTTTCTCACATTTACAACTGAGACCTCATCTGAGATGAAATCATCTTTGCAACTTCCCTGTTGAGATCTGGTGATCCAGACCTGAGTTTACCCCCAAATCATTTTAAATGTTGTTGATCTGCAGGAGCCCTGAGAGACTAATCCTCCCTTCCTGCACAGAGGAATCACACTGCTTTTCTTGCCTGTTAGGTTTTATGCATGAGAAATAGGGCGAATTTTACCCATAGGGTTTGCCTTTTTACTTTTCAGAAAAGATGAAAACTTGTTACTGAGCATATTTTAAAGTCATTCTCGTATCCTTTTCCTAAGGTAGATTTTTCCTGTACAAAGCAAGGGGTAATAAAAATTTTATTTCGAAAGAACGAATGCTATAGATGTGAAATGGTGCCAATAATGTCAGTGTTGTGTTATAGGGTTTTGAAAAATGAAATAATATACTCAAAGCAATTAACAAACATCAGATTTTCATTCTAGATGCTGAATGTGATTAGAAACTGTAAATGAATAATTCTTCATTCCAGCTGTTCTGGGAGCAGGTTTTCATGCACCATAGCCATACTAAGCATAACTTTACTGCTATTTATTTGCACAGCCCATCAAAACAGCATTTTGATTAATAGACTTTACTCTGTTAGAGAATCACAGAGTTATAAACTATGGGTCTCTTTATTAAAACAGAGAAGTTTAAGTCTGTAATGTGTGGTAAAAGCTGTAGTGATTCTGTTTGAGCCAAAAAAAGGTCTTTGGACAAAAGTCTTATTAAGGTTCTATTTAGCAATAATGCTTCAAGGTGCATTTTGGTACTTTGTTTCATGTAATAGACAGTTTTTATGTTTATAGTTTGCAGTGGTAATTGCAACAGGAGCTAAAGTTTATTTCCTTCCAATTCTCTAGCATAGTGTGTTTTCACTCATTTAAAAGTGGTTTGTTTATTGTTTGGGGTTTTTTGTTTTGTTTTCTTTTATATCAGTTTCAAACCCTACTAAAAGAAAAAAGAAAATCTTTTGGCGTTTTTTTTTTTTCATGGTGATGAGTCTCTGCTGACAGTACACTGAAGAAACTGTTTCTATTAGGAAAGTGAGGAATGTAGCAGTTCTTACGGGAAAAAAAAAAAAAATAATGGACAAGCTCTTGGCATTGCCTGAGATATTTCAGGTTTTAGTGCTAATCTACTGGGAACCCTTTTCAATTAATCACTTGTCACACCCAAGTGATAAAGTCATGGTAGTTTTTTGTGCTGTTTCCCTTCCTGTTGATTATGTGGTCCTTAAACTAACCAAAAACTATATTCCCATTTAAAGTTGTGCTGTCAGTTTGGAGATGGGAATTAAAAGTTTTACACAGAATTTTTCTCCATGTACTTTTTCTTCATGTTAACTGTACAAAAGAGCTTTTGTGTGAATGTGCTTCTAGGACTTTAATCATTCATGTGCTCGCTTGGAAGCAGCAGCCTCTCACTTGATCATGTATTATCCAAGTGACATTAAGTAATTTCCATATTAACTTTCCCATTTGCTTACGATAGTTTTGTGAATGACTGTTGTGTTGATTCTCCCTTCCTCCTTCTTTCCCTTCTCCCAACCCTTCTTTTCTTTATGCACGGAGGTTAGCTGGGAGCCTGCCTCCTAACACACTTGTGCTCCTCCTAGAAAGCTAGGGCTTCCCTTGTCGTGGAATCTAAAGTTTTATGCCATTAACTGTTTCTGCTCATTGATAAATGCAATGAGTAGAGAATTGCAAATGTGTTGGGATACCTGCATCCCTTTATGCTTTGTACTAGGTCTTTATTCTTCGTTGTTTCCTTTGTCACCTGTTGCATCACTGCAAATAGAAAAGATGTACCATACAAATGGAAAAAAAACTTCTTTAGATGTGTAAAGTCATAGAAAAAAGGTTGATTGATGCTCATCTAGTCAATCATTCTGTCTCTGGAAATCATCATATCTTCATCCATCTTACTCGCAAGATCTTGAAAGCCTCTGATGTTGGAGACTATATAACATTTCCAGGCAATCTGTTATGGTACCCCAGTGTGTTTGTCAGTAGGACATACACACATGCATCTGTATTCATATGAGTATGACCATACATCCAGGCAACTTAAAACTCCTTCACAGCATTTAAAGGCCCCTTGCTACTTGTCCACAGTGGATTGAGAGAGCAGTTGGTTCTCCTGATTGATGCAGCCTTTTTACATGTTTAAATCTGTTATGTCTCCAACTGACATCTTATGAACCAGCCAGCCCCTCTCCTTCATGTAATTTTATCACAAAGATGGAAACATCAGGGCATATTAGGTTTCAAATTGTGAGGTTTGTTTTTGTTTTAATTACTATTATCACAAAGCTAGGAGGAGTCGCCAATCCCCCAGAGGGCTGTGTAGCCCTTCAGAAGGACCTTGACAGGTTGGACAGATGAGCAGAGAAGAACTGTTTGAAATTCAGTAAAGGCAAATGTGGGCTCCTGCACCTTAGAATGAATAATCCCAGGCCCCAGTACAGGCTGGGGACTGATCTCCTCGAAAGCAGCTCTGGAGAGAAGGACCTGGGGGTCCTGTGACAACAAGCTGTCCATGAGCCAGTGGTGTGCCCTTGTGGCCAAGAAGGCCAGTGGTATCCTGGGGTGCACTAAAAGAGCATTCCCAGGAGGTCGAGGGAGGTGATCCCACCCCTCTACTCAGCCCTGGAACAGGTTGCCCAGAGAGGTTGTGGAGTCTCTGTATGACTGGAGGTACTCAGGAACTGCCTGGGCACAATCCTGGGCAATGTGCTCTAGAATGACCCTGCCTGAGCAGGGAGGTTGGACCAGATGGCCCACTGTGGTTGCTTCCAACCTGACCCATTCTGTGATTATTTTAGTACTGTTTTTTTAAAAACAGTGCTATGTTATAATAATTTGGTTATTATTAAAGTATTGACAAGCTATTTGTAAAATTTGACTTCAGAAATAACAGTATACCGGTTAATCTCATTGATCAAAGATTTTGGGGTTTCTTTAAGCGATTCTGCTTGACTTGGTTATTGTAATTATATTTGCAAAAATTAGAATTTTAGCACAGAGAATAATGATGTGTTTCTTGACGTTTATTTATGCATACACACATACGTACAATATGGCATATATTGCTTCTTTTTCATATTGAGTTGGACTATTAGTGAGTCCGAAAAGAGAGAAGTATAACCTATGTGCTTCTTTCTCCAAAAGTAATTTATGTTATTAAATGCTGGCTCCTTGTTCCAGTGGTGTCTTGAGCGAGTGCAGCAGATGAGGCACCAGGCACTTTATGGATGCGGGGTTTCTGAGCTCGTTTACAGCACCTGGTTTTCTTATCGGGCCCCTGCGCCTCCTGGACTTCCTGGCTCCCCTGTGTCTGGGAGCTAACAGCACCAGTCAGAGTGAGGGGGTGTCCGTGGTGCTGGGGAACCATGTCTGGGAGGTGGAGGAACAGAGCACTCACTGCTGTGTTTATACAGCTCAGCACCCACCTTCCCCCAGATGACATCCTCTCACTGTATGAAGAATTATTCTTTAGAGGCTTGTCTTTCTTATGCTAATCAACAGAGCTGATGTTATATTCTCCCCTTTTTGCTTTTATCATCATCCACTTAGCTTATTTTTCTCTAGCATCAAACTCTCCAGCTTTAATTCTTCTCTCACACAGATAAATCGAAAGCTGCAATTATTTACAGCTTGAGAGGAGGAGGGAGGAAGCACATTAATTTATAAATCATTTTAAATTTACTATTCATTAAAGGTGGAATATGATGAGCTCTGGCCTCCATCCACTCAGCATGGCCAGAAAACAACAGACCTGTTTAGTCGGAAGCAGTGCCAGCTATTCCAATCTCTTACAGCAGCCTTGTTCTGCAGGGACCACCTGAAAGATGAGGTCTGCCTTTTCCTGACCCTGCACAGTTTGTGGCTTTGCTACTGGAAAAGTCAATATCCTTTCTAGTTGTTACATTGAGGCTTTTTTCTTTCTCGGGGACTGGGTCGTGACTGTCAGTGTGTTTTGCCTAGATCAGAGAATCCCCCTCAGTGTTGCTTCTGGGAGTGATAGTCTGGGGAGTGGTGGCCAGGAGGCAGGCATTGGAATATTTTCTGTGGGGTATTAAGACTGCCAGTGGGGTTGTTCAGTGGAACTGGGAGGTGGGGGGAGAAATTAGCACGTGTTCTTAGACTTTATGCCATCACATTATGGAAGACCAGATGATTTATTTTCTGAGATAAGCGACGTGTAATGAACATGTGAGTACTACCAAGACTGTGGCTGAGGTACGAACCAAGGAGCACAGTGGTAGGAATGGTTACTGAAAATATTTGTTAATAGCAGGTGGAAGAAATACTTCAAAATTAAAAGCAGGCAAATTTCCTTGTATTGGGTTTGTGTGGCAAGGTTTTAGTAGTGGGAAGGCTACAGGGTTGGATTCTCTGAGAAGCTGACAGAAGCTTCTCCTGTGACTGACAGCAACAATACCAACAAGCTCCAAGATGGACCCACTGCTGGTCAAGGCTGAGCCTGTCAGCAACAGCTAGAGTTCTTCAGGGTCAGGGAAGAAGGAGGGGGAGGAGGTGCTCCAGACTCTGGAGCAGAGATTGCCCTGCCTGCTGCCTGCGGTGCAGACCATGGTGAGTCACCTGTTCCCCTGCAGCCCATGGCGGTCCATGGGGGAGCAGAGGTCCACCTGCAGCCCATGGAGGACCCCACACCAGATCAAGCGGATGCTCAAAGAAGGCTGTGACCCAGGAGAAGTCCGTGGGTCAGGATCTGTGGGCCCATGGAGAGAGGACTCCACACCGGAGCAGGTTTGCTGGCAGGACTCGTGATCCCACAAAGAACCTACGCTAGAGCGGTTTGTGACAAACTGCAGCCCGTGGAAATGACTCACACTGAACAAGTTGGTAGAGGAATATCTGATCTATTAGGGACCCCATGCTGGAGTGAGAGAAGCGTGTGGGGAGTCTTCCTGCTGAGGAGGAAGGAGCGCCAGAGACAACATGTGATAAACTGAATGTGACTGCAGCTCCCATTCCTGTCCCCCTGCATGGCTGGTGGGGAGGAGGTAATGAACTGGCAGTGAGGTTGAGCCTAGGAAGAAGGAAGAGGTAGAGGCAAGGTGTTTTATGATTTAGTTTTTATTTCTCATTTTCCTACTCAGGTTTGATTGGTAATAAATTAATTTCCCCAAGCTGAGTCTGTTTTGCTCACGATGGTAACTGCTGAGTGATCTTTCCCTGTCCTTATCTTGTCCCATGAGCCTTTCTTTATACTTTCCTCTCCCTTGCCTAGCTGAGGAGGGCAGTGATAAGCAGCTTTGGTGTTCACCTGGCATCCAGCCGGGGTCAACCCATCACAGTCCTGTTAACATATGGAATAAAATTAAGAATATATAGCTTGCATGTGTAAGGAGCATAGGTGGATTGAAGTGAACAGCTGTTTTCCACCTGGGTTTCACACAAATCCCAGAAGACATTAAGAAAGATATAGCAGAAATAATCATCATCCTTGGCATATGCAATATGCTTATATCTAGATAGGTGTGTGGGCTTGTGCAAAAGATTGAAGACTTGCATGCCACTTTGAGAGTAAATGCCAGGAACCTGTGCCCTTTCGGCAGCTCTCTTAGACTGGGTCCTGGTTCTGGCAGCAGCTGGTGGCAGCGGCAGGGAGGTGTCTGCCAGCCCCACACTCCTGTGTGAGCACATGCTGTGTAGTCAAACTGCCCCCTTGAAACATGAAAATGCATGATAACAGCTCTGGTGTTACTCATGCTGGTGATCACTGTGACACTCTGGTTCCTTCTTCCCACCTGTAGGTCTATGCCAAAAGGAGTTTTAATTATTGTATTTGCTTTGGGGTAGTCTCTTCACTGGCAATACGCCAGAATCTGGGCTACCGATGCCCATCCAGTTTTCCAGGCCTTTTCTTAAATGATTCTTCTCTGTCCCAGCATTTCATGTGGGTGGTGGTGAGGGATGGCCAGGGCCATGCTCTGTAGCAGTTAAAGCTAATTTTTAAATTACTTGGATTTGCAACATTTCATCTCTAAAGAAGCTTAGAAATTAATACAGGAACAGGTGCAGTCTTCCAAATTCAGCTGCCTTCACTGCAGACAGTACCCCCCGACTGCTGGTTGAGTGCCTAACTTTTACCACCCTTGGAGTGCTACAGTTTAAAATTAGCTGATCTGGTTCATTTGTGTCTGCTGATAAAGTAAATGAGGCGTGCTGGTGAGATTTCTCCCTGCAGAGTTGTGAGCTTCATAAAGGACCTCTAAAGAAGAGATAAACATGCAAGAACACCTTCTCCCTCTTTATTCCACGTGCACTAATGGTCTCCCACTCAGACGTGGCTCTTGGTAAGCAGGGAATTCTTGTTACATAACTGAGGGATGCTACACATTTGTGCAACGTGGTTCTGAAACCGGTCCATCTCGTACTGTGTAGAAGGTGTGTAGAAGCCTTTGGGAAAAGCAGTGTATAATGGGGATCATCTCGATGCTGAGACGTACTGGTACCACTCTCACTGAATCAGTTCTATGAAACTGAATTTCTGTGGCACATTCATTACAAGAGCCTACTTTGCAACTGTAGTTTAATAGCTATTCTTCTTCTCTCTTCCCATCAACAAAACCAAAATATGTAAATAATGCTCTGGAAAATGGAGCAGTGGATTCTGTGGGAGTTTTAAGCCTAGATATCTAGTGCAGGAAGAGAGCTTTGCAACTCAAACAGTGCACCACGCTTTTCTAGATGGGTCCCTGTAGTGTCGTAATAGGAAAAGAATGACCTGCAGCGGACAGCAGGGGTTTTCCATGAGGTTTAAGTACTGCAACCTGTAACTACTGTTATTTTTAGAATGCTGTTGACCTCTGTGAGAGCATTTGCATGCTTTAAGTACAGAATACTCTTAAATATTTTGCAAGAGAAAAAGGGAAGTCTGCTCAGCATCTAGTAATTTCAAATCTTGGATCCTTTTGTTTGGTTTGAGTATTTTGAGTTCCAGACTATTTCTTTGAGGATATGAATGGGAAGTAGTTTGCAGCCTGTATTTTGGGAATTGTACATTTGTTTTAATAATGTGAATGCTGAGGTGCAAAAGGACTCATTTGGAAATAAGTGAGTAAACTGTTGGGGGAAGTCAGAGTATTTTGTTATTTAAAGTGAGGTTTTATGGTGCAACCATGTAGTTAAAAACCAGCTAACTCTCAGCTGACAAGATGAGAATTTCTATAGAAAAAGGTGCATTAGAGGGCATATTAGACAGTAGTTTTGCAGCATCTTATTTTAAAACTAAATTGCTAATGCTGGTCATCTTATAAATGCTGTTCGAGAATTGGTGTAGAATTATTATTATTATTATTATTGTTATTATTACTTTTTTTTTCTTTTAGATGGCACTCTAAATAGAACAAATTATCAGCCATAGTCTCCATTAGAGACAGTGAAAGTGGGGGAGGTAACTATTTTAATGTACTGAATGGGCTTTAAAAGTTACTATTTTAGTCCTCATTTTAGGTAGTTCATTTAGACCTGGAAGTTATTTATGCCAACACACATAATTGATCTTATAAGTACGTAGTACCTCATGACTAAAAGCTGAAATGTTCTTTTCCATTGCAAAGGAAAGGACTTCCTATGGTTTTATATAAAATTTGAAAATCTGATAAGATGACAAACGTGAATACATTGTATTTTATAACTAATTTCACTGGAAACATCAGTTGTATGGAAGTGTACTGACAGAAATCACTGTCTGTGCTGATAGAAAGCAAATTATAAATTTTTTAAATGTCATGAAGTTCAAAGCAGAAATCTAATTGACAGCCAACAGTAGAATCTTCATCTTTAAAACATTGAACTATAAATTCTGAAGAAATTTAATGCATATGGAAACGAAATTGTTTACTACAGGAACTAATAGAGAGAGTGTGTCCTACACGATTTGCCCATTACTGCCAGTTTTTTATCAGTTCTACATTCAATTTCCACAAACTAACCATAGATAAGTGCAAATAGTAAATTTTCACCATCCAAAAGTGCCCAAGTTTTAAAAGAAATCATTAGAAAGAAACTATATTTTTAAGGGTGATATTTTAACTTTTATTTAAAGTTTTCTAAAGGTTTTGTTAAATCAGGATTTTTAACTTACCATTTTGCTTATGCAGGCAAAAGCTACAAATCTCTTCCAGAGTGGATGTTACCTGTTAAAACTGATTTAATATAACAATTTGAAACTACTTAAGGGGCAGGTGAAGCTTCTGTCTGCCACTGCCTTAATCTTAGACCTTGTGGACTTCCCCCTTGTTTGCTCTGGAACTTGTCATTGGCTTTACTGGCTGCAATTCAGCTCACTAACTTTTTTCAGTTTTTCTGTTCAATATTAGTACTAGATGATCTTTAAAGTTTTGTTTCAATGCAAACCGTTCTGTGATCCTGTGAAATTCTGAATTTTAAGAAGCTGTATTTTGGGAGGTTGTCTTTACTTGTTCCCTTTACCTTTCTTTATTCTTTGCTACTACTGCACAGGTGCCTAACTGTGAGTGCCGCTGTCTGCAGTACAACTCCTTGGTCTTCTGAAGCCTCTCCGAATTTGAGGCACCAACCTGTATTCCTTCTGTAGGCTTCCTTGACCTACTGTTGCTGTGCTGTCCCTCGAGCTGCTGTGTTTTAATCTGATGAGCATAAATAGCACTTGGAAGAGCATCTCTGAGTTTTGAGACTCATTCCTGAGGAACATAAGCTCTGTGTAATACCCCTTCTCATGGAAGGGTTTCACGAGACACTGATCTGGCACTAGCTCACACATCGCTCAGCTGACTGAATGACTGGCTGCTAACAGAAGAAAGACATTTCTCTTCCCACTCTTGTCTGAGCTGTCCTGCCCAGAGGGCTGTGCAGGTCCCAAAGGAAAAGCAGCAGAAATTCACCCAAGGAAATGTGGCAAATTTTGAGGGTAGATGGATACGTAGAATTCAAGCACTTTATTAAAAAATAATAGATAAAAGCAAGTCTCAGTAAACAACAAAATTTGTTGAGGTGTAAGGGTGTAAGGAGTGGAGTGGGGACAAAAAGGCAGGTGAAAACCAGGCATGGTAGGTTTCCTTGATATAGAGCCATTAGCTCACCCTCAGGGGACACTACAGCTGAAGAGAATCTCCGTGCTCTTGCACGTCCAAAGCAGCATTTTGCAAGGTAGAGTGCTCACTATAGGAGGCAAAGAGATCCAAGAAACAGCAAAAAAAAAAAAAAATCCTGCAAATTCAACCTTTCCTCTATGTTGACCACTCTGACGCATTCATAATAATATTTTTTTCCGTGTTTGCAGATGCTCACTCTCCAGTCTTCCTGTTCATGCCTCATGTGCCCTGTCTGTACAATGGTCTCTGTAGAACTTTTATTTCAAGTAGTGAAAAGACATTCCCTTTGGTTATTATCTTTTCTGAATATCTCACTAGCTATGGGGACTTATTTTAGTAAAAGTATGAGGAAATAGCTGGGAGTATTTGTGTGCTCATTTTCCATTCATCTTAACTCTCTCTATTTCCTCTTTTTTAAAAAAATTATGATGATCATCCACTGCTTTAAGCTCATTCACATAGCCAAGATTTATATGGATTGTGCTGTCCCACTGTTAATATTTTTCTTACTTGAAAGTGTAACCATTCTGGTGAATCATGTCCACTTTTCTGTCTTGGGAGACAATAGAGCACAAGTTATTTTGAAATTTGGGGAATGAAATAATGGTAACAGAGATCCTTGAAATCGTGGCAACGTTCAGAAATAAAAAGAGAGTTGGCAATTTTATTTTACATGCATATACCTACATTTCTGTGTGCATTTACATGTGTGTTTACACATGTACACAACTTTTTAAAAGTTACAGACACGAGCACCGTACACGTAGACACAGGACTGCTAATTTGTGACAAACCTTAATGACCTGACGTGGTCAGCAGCTCTGAATATAACCTCCAAATCACACGGGCTTACTTTCTGACCTTGCTCTTCAAGTAAAACAAAGAAAAGCATGTTTAGAATACAGGGCTAGTGTTTTCAAAGGAGCTTTGGATGAGTAGTACCTCTGAAATTTAGAGACTGGAATAACTTATTCTTTTCTGATGATAGATTTGAATTAGTTTAGTTTAGGTATTTGAATTGGAATATTTTTCTTAGTCTTCCTTTATCTCTCCGAGATATATGCTAGCACATTTTTCAATTAAAAAGAAAGACTCTTGGGCTGAGTTGCTGAATTTCAGCATAAATTTTTATTCTGAAATTTTAAGCCCCCCAAAATAGCAAGGGGAAAGATTATAACTATCTGACCCTACCTTATCTGTATAGCTGAGAACAGCATCACTGCAATAAAAGAAGATAGCAGTGTCTCCCATTGATTGTTGTTTGATGAATGTAAAGCAATTTACTGGAATGCAATTAGCATTTGCAATCGCATTACCGTGGGGAATTTTTTTATGCTGGCTCTGAATTGAAAAATCTATACATTTTCTGTCCATGAGTCACTTCTTAGGAAGCTTTCTTTCTTGTTTCTTTTTTTTTTCCTTTGGGTTTTTCATTTGGGTTGTTTTTTTTTTTTTTTCCATGTTTCAGAGCTATAATTTGTGAAATGCTGAAAGGAAGTAAACCTAGAATTTTTATGTTTAAAATATGCCAAAGGACAAATTGTACAGTATATCTACTGCAGTAGATGACTTGGACTAAAATTCGTAAGGCTGTGCATTGCTGTGGAATTAGTTTTTCAGGATTTTTATAGGAAGAAATACATCTCTTGGAAAACAAATGGCTTCTGAATAGGAATATCGTAGCAACCTTGAAATAATTTTATAAATGTATGAATTAAGAAGCTTGAAGTGCAAAGATTAAATAAGCAAAACAGTGTGCTGAAACAATAAGACCTGTGTATGGTGATAGAGTAACAATAGTGCTAAAAGTAACAATGCTACCTTCTAACAAACATCCAGATTTCCAATGAGAAATTTGTATGGTACATGGTACATGCGTGCATGCGAGTGCTCAGTTAGACACAGTGTTCTTTCTGCACTTTAAATGGGTCTAAATTTAATTATTTTTACATCACACAAAGTATATAGAGATTTTAGAAAAAAAACCCACACAACTGTGTTGATTCACAGCTTGGATTTTCTGTGGACATGTAAGTGAATGATTGTCAGTGCTACAGGAGAAATCAATCCCAGCTGATACGGAGAGGGTATCAATGAAAAATGTATGTGTGCTGAAAGGGGTAGTCAACATCCTCCTGATGTTGACACATGCATAGAATAGCAAATATGGTCTGTATGGTGCTTTTTTAATGGTTTCTGTGTGATATGGACCAAGTGCTGCCATCCTAACTCAAAGACAACCATAGGGAATTATTTCTATGGAGATCTAGCTGGGAATGTCTGTTGCTTTAAAAACACACTTATTTTTAACACTATCAGCTAAAGTCGTCTTCCTATAATGGTATATAGTGTACTTTAACCACTTGAGGAGAAGCTTCTCTCTTATGTGTTTGACCTTAGAGGTCTTACAAGGTCCCATTGTCTATTGCATCTTGTATACCTTAATCTCTGTGAGGTCTAAAAAGAATTGCTACTGAATTCCTGGAGACTATATTAGCTTTACCAGTGGGACATTATCTTCTGAGCTTTCTGAGGATTTTTATTTATTTTTAAATGAAAACCTTGAAAGAAAGCAGAAACTTCTTTATTCCTATTCCTGTTATGTCTTTATACTTGTAATAAAATGCTAGACCCTGTCAGTTCTTTTTTTCCACTGAAAACTTCCTTCAATTTTAATGGGTACAATGGCATTTTTAACTGAGGTTGGCATTAATATTTTAGTGGAGTTGGAATTGTCTGTGTGCCCTGTTGCTACTTTGCTTAGGAAAAAAAAGTTGTTATCCCCATTTATCTGCATTCACTGCTGTGATCAGGCTGTGCACTGGCACATCTGCCATCTTAGGGAGAGACTGAAGGTTTTGGGACACATCTTGTGTTGATAGTAAGCAAAGCACTGCATTTCCACCCTTCACTGGGGTGGCAATGCAGTGCTCACTTCCGTCAGATTTAACTCTGCTGCACTTTCATTTAGCATCAGTAATCAGTTAATTACTTCATATTTTCACATTTTGTCCTTGAGGAAAAAGACTAGATGCTTTTGCCAGGTTGACACTACCTCAAGTTTTCTGTTATTTTTATGAAGGCCTAAATTGACCAGTATGAAGTGCAAGATGCAAGGAACGAGATAAAATTTTGACTGTATAATCAGAAGTCTTAATCATTTTCTAAAAATAATTTAAAAATAGATTTTCTGTTTCTCTGGCTGAAATACCAGAGACTTTGTGTTGCTGAGTTTCAAGGCTGGATATGTTCTTAAGGTAATTATTAGTTTTCCCGAGGAGGGAGATTTGTTTTCTTTATATATTAACTTCTGAAGTTAACCCCTTTATGCCTCTCCTCTTCTGCATTGCAGTCTTCTTCAGATTGCATTGCTGTACCCTTGATTGGCTATCCAAAGGGTGCTGAGGCTAAAAGCAGATAGTGGCTTTGTCCAATATGGGGCAAAATGTTGGTTTTAAGTGTTGTTTTGTGTTTGTAAGGCTGGTCTGGCACTTTCGAATATATTCATCTAAATTCTGTCAGTTTGGTGTTTGATCAAGAAACTGCTGAGACTGCACTGTGCGTAATACTGGTAATTTAGTGCTGGGTGGTATCTGCCCAGTTTCCAGACTGGGGAAGATGCTATGGCACTGTTTCTGCTATTCTGTGTGCAGTGACATATTGTGACAAGTGTTCCAGGCAGCTGTTGAAGTTACTCTGCTCCTGTGGGATCAATGCCTCCTGGTTCCTAATAACTTTGACTTAAAAGGAACCAGTGCACCACAGGAGATAGGAACCACTGTTTGTTGTGATATTGATTATTTGATTACTATTGTCTTGTCTCTGTGAAGGCAACAGTTCCTGTTCCATGAAAGGATGGGACTTGTGACTTCACACGGAGCCTTCTCACTGGGGCAGAGGCTGGTCTCTGGCACTGTACGCAAGTTCGTTGACATTTTGGGAGCCTCTGGCTGTCTTGAAGGAAAGTTACCAGTGGAAGCCCAGAGCCATTGTTTCACATGGAGGCAAGAGTATAAAGATCATATGGGAGGGAATATGACAGGCAATTGCTCCTGTGCTTGCAGGAAGAAGGAGATCCTTCATGGTAGAATTTAGATGACTCCAGGAGCTCATAAAATGTCTTCTCACTTCCATGCGAGGCAGGCATCCTAACTTATGAGGTTTAGTGCCACTTTCCTTCCACCCACCCCATGCTCTTGAATCATTGTGTACAAGGATCTTTTTGACTTTTTTGGTTTTAAATCTTTTTAAGGACCTTTGCTAGAGGTTAAAGGGTGACAGCTTGCAGTGCCCTTGTAAGAAAGTGAGTCTGGGCTGAGACAAGGCAAGCTCTGTGCAGTGTTTTGATTTAATTTTGACTCTGGTTTTAAAATCATTGGAAATTACTCAGAGGAAAGAATGGATTTGGAGATCTCTCTACCAACTACTGTATCCTGTTCAAGCCAGGGAAGGCTATTGTACAAGCAGTTACCAGACCAGAGGTATTTCATGTGGAAGCTGGAGGACTTTCATTCAGGCTAAGTGATGAGTGCTCAAAACAGGCCAGTGAGTTTGGGTGTTTTAAGAAAAGACTGCAACTAGTGAAGTTGGATTTGATAAAATATGCAAGCAAGACATTTAAAATATAGTTGGAAAATTATGAATTGCTTATCTTTCTGGGGTTAAAAGACCAAGTTTTGTGTGTTTTCGCCTGTGCAAATGGTAGTAGACAGGAGGAATAGTCGTAATAGGTTACAGCTCCTTAGAAAGGGTAAACTGAAAACATTTAAACATGCTTTTAAAGCAGATTCTGAAACAAAGGAGGTAGCCCAGCCCCTCTAAAAGCATATTATTATCTCTGTGGAGGCTGGGATTTATTTATGAAAATAAATAAACAAACTGCTGCACAGATTGGCATTACCCATCAGGAAGACAGAGCAAACATTAGCAGTTCAACTTGTTGAATCAAATGTGCAATTTGAAAAAGGGACACTGAGGAGGAGATCATGGAAGCTTCAGTCACAGCATTTTGTCTATAATTGAGTCTTGGGAGTAACTTGGAAGGGAAATCTGAGCTCCATCTGTGAAAAGTCATGCCTAACTTGAGGTCTCATTTGTCTTTTTTCCTGATAATGAACTTTGCAGCTATCAAGAACAGAACAAGAGGCAAAAGAACCACCTCGGGATTTATTAATTAAAAGTCCTAATGGGAGCAGTAAGTGCAGTTCATTTCAGAAGTACATTCACACCTTGTGTGTGCTTCCTCTCCTTCTGTCAACTACGTTTTCTTTAGTGCTATTGGAATTACAAAAATATAGTGTTAATTCATAGATGAAACATAATTTTCGAAACTTGGTGTTAACACAGTTGAAAGATACAAAGCAGAATAATAACAGAAGATGGAGAACAAAGTGGAGGCAGGAAAGTGGTGTCCTTTAAAACTGGTGTGTGCTAAAGTCACATCAGAAACTGAAGCAGCAGGAGTTTTTCTCAAGGAGAGAAGTGTCTCAAAGTGTCTTTTATGAATGAGTTGAATGAAATAATGGCCACAGTTGAAGAAATTAGGCCACAAATGCAGAAGTTAACATATTCAAGTTAGTTATCCAAACATGTGAGGAGAAATCTGAAAACAAGAAACTGGACTTTTAAAGGAGATGCTGATTGAAACACAGAGTTGGAGAAAAAAGACCAGGCCTGCTGTTACTGTGGAAAGAGGACCTCAAAAGAACTGTTCTGAAGGGGAATGCCAGTGCCTCAGAATAGGAGTCATGTTGAGTGCCTTGCAAAGAAAATTGCCAGGTAGAGGGACAAATCTGACATTTAACTTATAAGGAATAGTATATACTTAGCTGTTGAGTAAGAAGTAAATTATAGATAGGCAAGACCTCAAATGATTGATAAAATGGTAGTTTCCTCTTGATTTTTTGAGAATTCATATTAGAGCACATATTCTTCTTAAAGGAGGGACTGAAGTCATCTTTCATTTAGAAACAATGACAGTGTGGCCATTTCTGTGGTGCATGGTGCGCATGACAGGAGGTTAGATGGTTAGATATTCAAAGCTGCCTTAAGGACAGGGAAGTTAGGAGTGGCCCTCTGGGCAAGACTGGTCTTCCTAATCTGCTTTGTGTTCCCCAAATTCATATCTCTATTGCATCATTTTATATTCCATCTAAAGAGCCTGCTGCAGTGTGAAACAAGAGGAAAAACAGCTGCTCACTTGGTACTGGTAATACTAGTAATTGTTACAGTGTTTCCCAACTGTGGTTTATCTTCTGTGCTTCCTTTTTTCTTCTTTTGGGAAGATATACAAAGAATATCTGACTATTTGTCAGATAAAATGAACTGCAGCTAAAAAGTATTAACAGCTTGATTTAGGAAGGCTGAAATTTCTGCGTGTAAGTTACGCTGACAAATGTCACTCCTAACTCCACAATTCCTCACCATTTACAGCCATAGTAACCTGCTAACCTATGTTTTCACTTATGCAAGGTTGAATGTTATAGCATCCTAGTGGGTTACTTTATCTGCAACTTTGATAGAATATTTGGTTTGCATAGCCAGGCTTTGGTAGCCAGGGGGCTACAAGGGTCGCTTCTGTGAGAATCGCCTAGGAGCTTCTCCTCTGTCCGACACAGCCAATGCCGGCTGGCTCCAAGGTGGACCTGCCAACGCCAACCCCAACATCAGTGGTGGTTGTGCCTCAGGGAAAACACATTACAGAAGGGGGGAAAGTTACTGTGTGGCAGCATGGGCAGTTGGAGAGAGGACTGACAATACGTGAGAGGAACAACCCCTCAGATCTTCCAGTCAGTGAAAGAGGACGAGAAGTAAGCGCAACCCGGTGCAGGAGCAGACATTCCCCT
>VZTA01013324.1:0-28793 GCA_013398855.1 Mohoua ochrocephala
ATATTGGCATTCTTAGCATTGATAACCACGTTCCTATTCATGCAACTTAGTCATGATCAGAACTGCAACACATTTGGTAGGATGAGGAGATGATGTTGCCTTAAAACTCCATAGCAGTGTTGGTTTCCTTGGAGAAAGAGTTTCCATGCCACAGATCAACTCGATAAGCAGTGCCACTCAAGCTAAAATCTGTGCTGAGGACTGTGGCACTTCATCCTGTGTTTTGCAGTAGCATGTTTTGAAAATGTTCTTTCATGGAGAAGGTTTTGTAAGATTAGACTTCAGACATACTAGATGGCTTTTTACACTGGGGATGCAAGTAGGGTAGATTTCTCATTTAGAAGATGTTATTGTTAAGGAGTGTTTATATAAATTGTTTGCTAGTGGTGGTACATTTGGCCAAAAAATGGCCAGGAAATGGCACAGTGGTTAGGGAGAGCAGAAGGAGAGGTGATACTGTAGTTCTAAGGCCATAGCTGGGAAAAAAGAAAGGCTATTTTTATTCTTCAGACTCTGGATAGAGTCTCTTTTTCAAAACCATATTTTAGTCAAATTGAATTTCTGTTAATTAGATATCAATTAGATATGAACAGATTATGTAGAGGATGATGAAACCCATGCATACACGAAAATGCAGAGATATTTGAGGATCTTGTTCTTTGAATGATGCATGATTTGCTGATGTAGTAGATCCTTTTAGTGTGAGATGACAGAATTTCAGCAAACTTTTCTGCATAAGCAGTAAGCTGAGAATACTAGATAGCATCTAGTGTCAGGATGGTATAAATTCTAGTTTCCACCAAACCAAAAACTATTATAAAAGCATAAAAATTCAGAGTTGCAGGTTGGGGTTTTTTCCCCCTGGCAGTGTAGCAGAAAGGGGTCCCCCAAAATTTTTGATGAGGCTCTTGAGACTTGCTGTTCTGATATGCATTACAGCAACTTCGACTAGAACAGAAATAAACCCAAAATTTCTTGCCTCTGAATCAAGGTGTTGTGAAATGCTTTACAAAGGTTGCTGGGAAAAGTGTCTGAGTTTGATGGGAATTTCGTAATATGTTTCTTTCCTCTGATTTTGAAGTCTGGCAGCATCTCACTATGTTGCTTATCCAACAGAAGTTCTACTCGTGAAAAAATATTTGTTCTGAAGAATTTCTAAGTTCTTAACCTTTAAATTGTGTGGTTTGTTGTGGTTTGGAAAGTATCCTTATGGGTTTTCCCTTATGTAGAATTTTCTCCACAAAGCAACTAGGCTATTTCCTTAGTTTCATTAGTCATGTGTGGTTTTGATTCACTTGAAAATTAACTTTAACATAAAAAGGACAGTATTACAGAAATGTAAAATTATAAATATTACTGTCATTTTATGATGAATTTGACTACTACCTACATTAACTCTCTTAACTTAAAAATTACTACTGTTACATTTGTTTATAAGTGAGATGACTATTAGTGAAAATAAAATATAAATTGATGTGATGTGGAAAATCAGGAGTTTTTTTCAGGTAGGTTTATGAACAGCATTTGATTCCTGTCTTTTTTTTTACGAACAAATCTTGAACTCCTTAATGCTGGCACTTTTGTGCCAAAGTTCTGTAAAGGATGATGATCTATTTATAGTGCTGATAGTTTTCAACTGAAGAAACAACCAAGTATTTTTTCTCTCTAACATAACCAGAATTCAGTCTAGACTCTCTGAAAATTAAACCATCTGTTTAATCTTGGCTGTGCTACCTTTATAATAAAATAATTCATTCATGCCCATTTTACCACCCCTTTCTTTCAAAATTAAATACATGCTAGCATTTTAAAGTAATATAGAATACAGATTTTCTGAGGTCTCTGTAGAAATGTAGATACAGTCTTTGTATAGAGTATGTACAGAATAATATATATGGTTTCATTTTCCACTCTGTATGAGAAAAATTTTTTCAAGCTGCCTAATTACACTCCTTTCTTTTTAATGTCTTTGTAATGGAAAAGCCTTCCTATTAAAATGAAACTGTTTCTATTTCAGAAAAATACTGAAACTTAGAAAAGTTTTTATCTTTTTTAGTTATTTAACCGCAATCTATTTATATAAGGTTTATTCTACAAATAAGTAGTGTTTGACTCTGCTGATTGCTCAACACATGGATTTTAAAGACTTTTTCATAGCTGGGTTTTACAGATAAGGGAAGCAGATTTCCACCAAACTGAGCTGAAAATTCATTAGTGTGGTGGGGGATCATTAGCACAGCTGGGCTTCCCATTCTGCTTCTCTGATCATTGGACCAGTCAAAATTGAAAAAGGATGCTGCTGAAGCTATTACTGGAAGAAGTTTGCTACAAAAAATTCTTGTCTGTTGTTGCATACAGAGATGGGTCTGGAAACCAATAATAGAAACATTTCAGCTGATGTGAATGATTTAGTCGTAGCTACAAGGAGATTGGCTCTTGTGCTTTTTACATTTTCCTTTGGGATGTGACTATCATGTTTCTGAGAATTTTTCTTCCAGCTCTCTAATCAGGAATATCCATAACAGGAGACGTAACCTTTTTGGAATGAAAAACAAATGCTTACTCTTTCTATTGCTCTCTAAAGGGAAGTTGTCCTACATGTCTGTAGCCATTACATCCACTTTCCCTTGAGAAACTGGGGATATGTGTGTTTGTTGATTAAAGCAGACATCATAGGACCTCAGATCAAGTGACATTGCTGGACAGAAGTTCTAATCCATCACGTCCTACCAAGCATTCGATTGCTGTGTTAGAGAGGAGAGGGAGATTGTTCTCTTTATTTTGCCAGAAATTGTGAAAGGTGTTTGTATTTAGAAGTCAAGCCAAAGATGTTTTTGACATGTATTGAAATGTCCTGAGCTGTCACTATTGCAGGTAAGTAATTTTTTGTCTGCCAGACAGAGAGGGATTCATTGTATGCTCTAAGCAGTCTTTTTGTAAAGCAACTCTTGCTAACACTTCCTGGTTAGTGTTGATTGCAGTGAGCCCATTTCTAGACATCTGTTGCATGGATAGATCATAATCAATGGGGTTTCTTTTTCCCTTTTTAAAAGTAAACTTCCTTCTTTTTCTTTTTCTCTTTGTTTCTTTTTCTCTTTTTTTCTTTTTCTGTTTTTAAATTTTCTGTAGGACCTGGGGATAACGAAAGTGGGTCATATGAAGCGAATTCTCCAGGGAATTAAAGAGCTCAGCAAGAACACCCCTTTGTCTGAAGTGTAATTACGCTGGTGCTTTCCTTAAAGAGAGAAGAGAAGTTTGCTGGAGAAGCAAAGCTGTTGCAGGCACTTGGCTGTCCTTGTAGTTTACTCTGTGGAAGAATAAGCACTGGTGGTTGCACAGGCTAACATCTCTGAATTCTTGTGCGGTGAAGAACTCGCAGAAGGAGTACGAAAGGATTTGTGCCAAAAAAAGAGGAAAAGGTGATACATTCTGCAGAGACGTTTTCTTGGTGTGCGAATTGGCCAGTTCGGATGAGCCCAGTTTGGTGAATTGATTGGTTGGTGGTGAACTGCACTGACTGGAAAATATAATCAAGAAATGATCGCTTTGCTTACATGCAGCTCAGTATGCCTCTGTTTATGCTGCAGCAAGATGCCACTGTACAGCACGAGGTCATCTGGTTATCCTTCCGAGGCGTAGCTCTGTAAAACCTCCTGTGCAGGAGACTGGGAAGTTTGGAAGGTTCAACACGTGAGCCTGGCAGTGCCGCAGGTATCCAGCACTCGCTGGCCATGCAGAAGAGGGGAGAGATACCTTGTGATACCATGAATGCAAACTATAATGCATGGTGTGCCTGCCTGAATTGTCTGTTGTTCTGTTGCATGACACATCTGATACTCTAAACACTTGAACAACTTTTTTATTGGTTTGAATGAGATTTAATTTATTGCTACTTGAGTGTCTTTTTTTTTTTTTTTTTTCTTCTTTCAGTTTCAGGCACTTTTCTATTCTTCAGTGTTGTGTTATGCCTAAAATGTGTTCTATGGCAAAGGGTGTGTGGGTGTGGAAACTTAGCATTTGTGCCATATTCAGCAGATTATATATGATTGAAACACTGTACAGTTAGATTTTTAAATATATCATGTACAGAAGGTTTATCAGGTAACTAACTTATAAGAATTTTTGAAAGACCGGTACCTCACAAAAATATCAATTGGCTTCCTGCATGGAAAATGATAAAGGATCTTCTCATGGTGCATTTTAATGTAGTTGTTCAGTTATCTTAAACATCTGTAGCATATTTGAACTTTTAGACATTAATGGTTTTATTTATTCTATTGTTCAAGAGCAGGTTTAAAGATTAATGAAATTTTCTTAAAGGAAGATTTAATTTTATTTATCATACATAAGAATATATTTAAAACGTAGCAGCTGATTTGATTTTTGTGGGGTAAACTTCTACTCGTTGCTAATTAACTATTAATTTAAAAATGCATCTGTGTGCATTTCTTTAAAAAGGTATCAATTTGTTTCTTGACAGCACTCCTACATCAGTAGACCATAAAAATTAAAAAACCCCAGACTTTACGGTTTTACACTATGCATGCTAAGATGAATCACATGCAAGTCAGTAATCCATGAGTGTGAACAGGTTTAAAAAAATTAAAACCATCTTTGTTTAGAAATTGCTCTAGACCAGAGTTTGTAAGGTTATTTACAACTTAAATGAAACAGGTTCATAATTTAATTTCCTGGTTAACTTCTCACAAAAGTATTAATCTAGTCGGAAAATAATTTTTAGATATCTACCAAAAAAATCCTACCTAAATGTTTGAGATGAGATGACTTTGCACCACCTGCCAGAAAACTTGCACAGAATCACTGTCTCCTTGCTGTTCCTAGCAATGTGTCATTGCAGCACAAGGAACACTTGACTTTTACTTAATCAAGTAGCTTTGACGTTTCTTGCACGTTAAAGAGTATCTTAACATCTATTTATGTTTTCCTCATGGGCAGCAGAGTAAGGTTTCATTTGTTTTTTACCAAAACTTATTTCCTCGTACAAAGGGGCCAATGTCAAGTACAGCATCCTGGTTTTGCCCTCCATTTCTCATGTGTATGATGGGAGTTGTTCCATGGCAAGTCGGTGGGACTCATCCCTTGGAAAGTAAAATCTATTTTCCTCATTGTTCTATTGGAGAAAAAAAAAAATCAAAAGAAGCAAAAAAGGCTTAATTGATGTCTTATTGTAGTTCTTTGTGTTCTTGCTGCTGTAGGTTCAACAGGCACCGCTCTGGGAGTTCTGTGGACATAATGATTATTCTGGTAAACAAACAAAAGTGAAAGCCCATTTTCTATTATTTTTTCCATAAAAAACAAACCAAAATGCCCTTTCCAAATGATGTGATTTTCATGCTGTTGTATGAAAAGCATATGCAAAACATGGAAAGTTAGGCAAACAATGGAAAGTTTGTTGGTTTTGGTTTTATTGTAATGTACTTGATATTCACCCCTTTAATGATGTTCAGATGACATCTGCCAAGTCTTTGTAAGTTTTATTTCCTTTTCTCTTTGGTTCTCCATGAGCTACACTGTATTTTAACATGTGGCAGCATTCTAGCATATTGATAGTACAGCAGAAAACATATCTTCTGGTCTATTCAAGGCCATAATACATAGAACTACTTTCTTTGCTTTCCCGACTGTAGGATACAATCTCTTTACAACTTTCAGCCTTGCTGTGTGCAATGCATTAAGATGGGCTATGGAACAGGATCTCTTCAAGGCACTGTAGACGTCTACGCTGAGTATATTAAAAAATGGGAGCTGCTTTTAGGCAGGGAAAATGGGCAAATGTTGTTATTAATGCAACTTTCTTACGGCACTCCGCAAATTACCTCAGTATAGGACAACTGATCAATGATCATTTTTTCTAAATGACCGCCAAAGAATTGAACTCTGATTGTCCTAAGCAGTTTTTTTAAACGCGTGAGTAGAAAAAAACAAAACTGTAAGCATCATTTATGCTGTATTTATTAGGTGCCCAGGAGAGCAAATTTTATGCAACTCTATGCCTTAGACTAGTGTTGGCTATAAAGTGCAAATGCGTCTGACAGGATGGCTCAAAATGTTTTACAGGGGTTCTCTCTGGAGGTCATGGGTTGTAACTGTGTTTAAATGATGTGGCTTTCCTGAAGACTTTTGAACAGAGTGTTACTCTTTCATGATTATTCAAAGTATTGGGTTTTCTTCCTTACTGATGTAAAAGTCCCAGCTCCTAGAACTAAGTACATAAATAGCTACATTTTTAAATGAACTGTATTCTCCTTAATTTAATCGTGCTGTTAAAAGTGCTTCAAAACACACATCCCAATATTTCAACGAAACCAAGGTAAACACATCCCTAACAGCAGTTAGTTTTTTAGAAAACAAGATCCTGTGGAGCCTGATTCAGCATGCTAGATTTATCAAGACAATCTCTATACAAAGTTTACTGGATGAATTTTTTTCCCCCGAGTCAAATACACGTGATTTCTGTGGTCAGTATACATTAAAGTCTGAAAGGAATGCAGAGTAATCTGCATTTTTTTGTAGTGGCATGTATTCATATAGATGAAAAGCTCTACACCTCAGAGAGAGGAACATAAGAAGTGCACGTTTTAAAATGGCAGCAGGTTGCTAAATGTATGTTTCTGATTTGTCATTTTCAAATAGGATTTTCTCAGTTCACTGCATTTGATTGCTGTAACAACCTCTGATTTAGGTCATGCAAGTTTTGCCTTTATAAAGCCTCATGCCTTCTTCTTAGAAACTGAATGAAAGCAAGCAAACTCATGGTTGTAGGTAGGTGTTGGGGATGTTTTGCAATACTTCAAAGAAAAGAAGGTTCAAAAATCAAATTTTTTTATATGATGGCAAGTGCAAGTTTTCTTTGATACATTTTTATGTATCTCCCCTTAACCACTATTCTTTTTTTCCTGAATGTCTCTTTCTTTCAAAGAAAAATGCTTTGAACTTGGAAGAGCAGTAAAGTGTAAAGCATATGATCAAAAACCCTCCCAGACTATTTCATTCCAGTATTTCTTGTTTTGGGACTGGAATTAACATGCTTGGTCCTGTAAATAATAAATAGAAATCATCTTTCTCTTTCTATCCCTGCCCAAAGAAATTAATACTGCAATATTGCCTAAGTGTAATTCAAAGGAGAGGTATTGATTTTTTTCTTAATAAACATCCATTTTTATTTTCCTATGCTTTTTGTAGAGCAATAGATAACCGGCCAATTTTACTTTTTAATTGAACTCACTCATGCTAATTTAATGAAAATTTCATAAAGCCTTGATAATGAACATGTCTTACTTCGAGGGTAAAATTATCAGTGTTTTTCAATGCATCTGGTCTTCATTTTGGGAAGACTGGCAGGAGACGTTTTTCACATGTAATGGAAAATGAACATATAATGCAAGTATGAGAGGGTGTTCCATAGTCCTACTTTAAAAACAGTTGTAATAATGGACATGCAAGACAAAACCCCCCACGGTGATTCCATTTTGCTTGATGCTTTCTGTTAATGATTGCATTAGCAGTGTTTACAGCTGTTTCTGTAGTGCTCTCTCTGTGCCCCTAAATATTAAGTTCTTGCCTATGAGTTCCACTGTTCTGGTAATTAATAATTAGCAGTGCAAAAAGTCTTCGTGAAAGGCAAAGTCACAAGGAATGTATGTCATTGAGGATAACTGAGCTGGAGCAATTCATTTACCTTACAACCAGGAAATCTTTTGTTACTCGTATGAGTAAGTGAGAGACACAGAAAATAAAATTAAATAAGTCATTCTAAATTTATTTTTTCACCCCAATAGCTTAAGTACCTCTCAACTGCAGCATCCTGTATACATTTATAACACAGGCTGTCCCATATTTTTGATTCTGTTTTCATGGATTGTATGTTTTGTGGTATGATTTTCATATCCTCAAGGTTTGATGCTGCTTATTCTAACTGCGAAGATTTAATGTTTGCAAGAACTGTACATGACTGTTCCACTGTTTTAAGTAAAGGAACAAGTTTTTGATGACTTGAGGAAGCTGAGGAGTTTGGACAGGATTTACACTTTGGACAGGACTTAAAATACCTCTGCTTCCTCTTTAGAGATGAATGGTAGCAGCAGCAGGATTGATAAAGCATAATTTGGTAATTATCAATATAAAATCTTTATTAGTTGTATAAATTCCTGTATTTATATCTAGAGTATAGTGTGGAATGGATCTTTTTTACAAAAAGAAAAAAAAATTCTAGTTGTTTTCTACTACTGTTGCATTAGGTTTCATAGCTCTGTTAAGTGTTAGCTTATGTACTTGAAAAGTTTGTTTCTGCCAGACAGAAGCCCAGTCTGTTTCTCAGAATTTATAATCCATTTGGAAGCCATCTGGAGACCTTGAGAAGACTATTTCTGTAGCCAGTTGCTTGTGTTAGTGGGGCAGAAGAAGCTGGTGCCTCGTTTATGTTTAACGCCAGCCATGCCTTTACTAATGTTTTTACGTTGCTTCCCAGCTCCTGTGTCTGGATGAGTTCCCAGCTTCTGGCAAGATGAGACCCTTGCATGTCTCTCCAAGGTTTCTGTTCAGAAGAGCTGGACAGGCAGGCCAGGAAAAAGTTGTAGGGTGCTTGAGGAGAGCAAGGCAGACCATGGCTTCAGGCTCCAAAGCCTAGCATAGCCATGGCGGACTAAAATTCCTTAAGTTATGTTTTTGCAATCCCTGCTGGAAGCTCTGTCTAACAATTAACACTAGCTACTGGAATGCCCTTGGAAAGAGAAGTGTTTCAGCAAACTCTACCGGCTGTGTAAGACGTTGAAAATGCTGAACATTATGGTAGCTATTAGTAGGACAAATACCCAAGTGACCAATGAATATTTTTTTCTATGGAACAAATACTTTGGAAAAATATAATTTGTAGCATTATTCAAAGACAAGTGTGAGGATTGAAAAGCTACTGAATATAAAAGTAAGGTGGTACAAAGTTCAAAGTAATCTGCAACTACCTTTTTCCAAATTCATTGGAAACAACTATTTTAGGGAGCTGTGTTTGATCCAGGTATAGCCATACAAGAGCGTGTGAACAGGAAGGTGGAAACAGGAAGAAAAGAACTAAAATTGGATAGTTTGTTTTCATTATGGAAACTGTGTGAAAAGCCAAAAATAAAATCTCCCCAGTGCCCCAAATCCCTTCTATGACTTTTTAAAGTGAATTAGCATTTTAAGTCCTAATTTTATTAAACTAAAGCATTAATTGGATAAAAAACCATTTTCGTTTAATTAATAACCTGACAGAGCCATTAACTGGGAAAGAGTAAGAGACATAACTATATTTTTCTTCGGGTGTTAGTTGAAGTAAGCTCTGTTTGGGACTAATTCCCTTTGCAGTCACAGTCAATTATTTTGTGAATGGGGAGGTTGAGGAAAGCCATTAGAAGCTGCTTGGTCTTGCTTTTCAGGGAGGGGTAGAGCACGTGTGCTGAAAAGTAGGGCCCGGAAGCTCTTAATGAGAGTTTTAAGGATACAAGATTTTCTAGTTGGACAGTTTAGGAAGATTTACAACGAGCACACAGGCACGCAGATTCTCACTGTGAAGGTTCCTGGTGGCACTGTCCTCTCACAAGATGCCATGGCTACACATTGAAACAGGCATTTGGACTGTGTGCTTAGCCAGATTCCAGAGGATTTTCTACAGGCATCTGTCACTTGTGGTGTCTCTACTTTCTGTCTTGGTTTTATGTCTCCTTAAATCCTGCACCTTGAAAAATGCAGTTGTCCATATACGACAAGAATTACCAATTTTCCAACTCAAGGAGCACAGCTTGTGAACCTCTCCTGAAATACTCTGTTTCATTAGCCACCTTTTTACATCATAGCCTTTGAATCCTAAAAGAGCCGAAACTATGGCATCTCCCTAGATCTGCCAGTTACCTTAGGAATTAATATGCTTGTATATTGATGGGATCATCAAAGGGCAAGGTGATCTTCACAGTGGCAGATGAGACGTGCAATAGATGGGATTTGTACATAAAGTGTACAAGCTGTTGAGGTGCTCCTGAAAGGTGAAGAGGGCCAGATCTCTGCACCTCCCCTCTGGCCCTTCTTTGTTGCTGTCATTGCACACCAATAATTTAATGTCATCTGATATTAACAGCTTCTTGTCTTAATTCATGGTGGCGGCAAACCTATCAGTCACTACTAATGAAACTTCTCACTGTCACGTCTGTCTGTCTAGAGCAGGTATCTTCAAGTGTCGAGCACTACGGAATTGCATTAATGTATTTTTGGTGTTATGTTCTGGCATTTAAGAAAGGTAAATTCCATCTAAAGGTATTTCAAAGGTTCTGAGAGGATCCCAGCCCAGCACGGGGGGTTTCTGTCGTTAGCCAGGCTTGTAACTTACACTGGTATTCCAGTCAAGTACAACTGTTAGTTAATTCTGTAGCAACATCCACTTACATGCACGAGTGGATGCATGAAGTACACATGGAAGCGTGGCAGAGATGTGACACTGTCTGCTTCTCTGCATAACGTGTATATTTGTGTCTAAAGAGCAGTTTGTAGCAAAGAGCTGAAACACATGATTTCCACTCAATCCAAACCCATATTCAATTGAAAATGAAAACATCTAACATGGTTTGTACGGATTTAGGTAAAAACTGGTGTGTACTCAGTAGTTTCTGCCCTCTGTTTCCCCTTCTTCCCGTCCATTCCACAAGGAAGTTCATCATCTTTGCAATCATATAGATCTGTTGGGACTTAGGCATATGCTGTGCTTTAAACAGTACTTTAGGCCCCTTGGAGATTGTTCTTGTATTTCAGTTATAGCATTTACATGTAAGCCTACAGATGATTTTGGGTGGGGAGAAATTACTCCTCACATAAAAGTGACCCTCAGATTGATCGTGGGTAGACTTTTCAATGTGATACCTATGAATGTTGTTCTCTTGCCAGTATTTGTGTTGATGTGTGTAGATATGTAGTATCTAGTGCGTAGTGTGTATGTGAGAGCACACCTGTACATAGAGATGTATATACATACCCTGGTTTTGCCCAATATAACAATGCCAACTTGTGTGTAGAGCCAAAAAAAACTTAAAACTATACAGTGCTTGAGATGCTGCATTGTTTTTATTATAGTATTTTTTATATCAGATGAATTGCAGGATGTTTACAGATGCTTATTAATATTTAACTTATACAATGGGGTGGCAGGATGTTTATGATTGTTGTCAGCTAAAGAATTGTATATGATTCTGGGTGAAATTTTGGCTTTTTTGAAATCCTTGGCAAAACTCCCATTGATCTCACTGGGGCCAAGATTAAACCCCTCTGAATCTATTGTTTACTGGCTATTTTCCTACTGTGATAATTTTTTTAAATGAGTGAAATGTATTTATTTTTTCCCAATGTGAAATCTGCAGTTTCTATTTGGATTTTTCTACGGAACCTGCAAACTACAAACACAGGTGGGAATATATGCCTCAGAGAATGTATAGAATTTTTCATTGATCTGGTCCTTGAATATGTCTAAGAAAATACCTTCTAAAATAACTTTTGTAAGATTTAATACAGAATCATCTAAAAAGAGATCACCTTTCATGCCTCTCTCCACAAAGAGGGAATGCAATGTGGCAGGTGAATGTGAAGAAGTATTCATTGATAAATAAAAAGTAGTCCTGTCTGTTTTCTATACCTACTGATCTCATGCAGCTCACCTGTCTCTGCAGATCTGGTATGAGACACTTGAAGTACCTTATCCAAAAGTACCTTTTTGGGAAAAGAAATGTTACATAGTAAGTATGTGGCTTTAAGCTTCTCATCAAGACATGGAGGTATCTTCAGAGCCAGTATGTTGAATGACTTCTAATATTCCAAGGATTAATTAAAATGATGAAAATGTTAAGTGGTAAGGCAAGTCAGACAACTGCTTGACCTTAGAGAAATTGCTTGTCTAGAGGCAGAAGGATCAGTTCTTTAATAGCACAATGGAGGAAAAATACCGTAATGCAGCGCTTCCTAAATCCCTTTCCAGGGTATCTTTTAATTGTGTATGCTTGAAGTGTATTCTTCCTGTAAAAAAACCAAATGGCTGTGAAACAGCTAAATAGATGCATCCTAATTTCTTCATCTAAGGCTAAAATATCATTTTCAAACAAGAGCTGTCATGCACTTTGAAATACCTATGTTGGGAGCAGGTAAGTTTATATTCATCGTAGATAGTCATCCCAGGGATAGTCGGACTTGTAAAATGAGGTAGTTATGTCAAGGTTATCAAAAGCTGAAGAAATAGCAAAGCAGACACATTCCTTCATGAGGCTCTTTCTGAAGACATCTGTGCAAATGCCCACCACTTCCGGGAATCTTTTCCTACAATTTTGTTTAAGAAAGGATCATATTCAGATTCCTACTCTTCCCCTTCCTAATAAGACAGGAAGTATGCACCTTGGTTGAACTGTCTAGGAGTTTGTCGGTGGTAGGAACAGACCTCAAAAGAATAAACATTCGAGGCAGTCAGTAGGCTTGTGAAGGATACACAGGGCTCTGTCTGGGCTTGTTAGACGGCTGATGTGGATCTGATCACAGATTAGTGGGGGAAAAGCTCCTGTGGTGCTTGGTGGCAAGGCTCCATGGTTGTTAGTGGGGGCAGATGGGTGCCCAAGCGAGCAGACACCTTTCTTTTGCATGTTGATTGTCTTTCTGCAATTCTAATCAGGACTGGAGTTCAGGACACACCGTGGTTTGTTTGCAAGGCTTGTGATATCTGAGGAAATGAGGAGGAAGTGGCTGAAGGTCTGGATTCTGCCTTTGGTTTCCTGCCAATGGAGCTGGTGTAAGCCTGGGGGCAGTTCAGTTAACCTTTGAGTGCCTCACTTTCTCCGCCCATGGGAATAGGGATGCTCACCCCCCCTGTACAGCCCCCTCGAGTCCTATAGAAGAGCAGTGTTATATAAACCGCTGAGTTTTACCCACGCTGTTGTATGTAGTAGAAATAAATGACTTCTGTCCATAACACTGCAAGAATTGCTTTTCCTAGTTCCAGTTCCCTTTGATGACCTACTACGTCCTGGGTAGTCGGTTTTGAAGCTTAGCAGTTGCTCTAATACTTAGGATTACACACATAGCAGGCTCTGTTTGCTGCAGAAAAGAGTAAAACTTTAAACTGCCTGACAAAACTTGCCAATGAAGTATATCTAACAGAGCAGGGGTGTAACTTTTGGCTTTATTTACTTGTAATAATGGTAAGGAACAGTGAATTTTGTTTGTTTACATACTGTTTACAATGGCACAGTTTTATTTTTAATATATAAAAACAATTGAGGTATTTATTGCATATACTATTTTAAAGATGTTTTATGTGTTTTCACCTTTGGAATATATTGTTACATTTCCTTGTACAGATAATTTGGGTGGCTTTGTTAATATAGTTAGTAATTTTTATGACTACTAAGTGACCAGTTTTCCGTGCCTTTTTATTGTTGGATGCATGATTACATATTTATTATTGTATGGAAGTCACTGAGATGTGTATTTTTGTATTCTGCTGGAAGCAATGGTTGATTTTATTGTACATGATAAGAGATGCCTTCCATAACGGGCACTCGTATGAGATCTTCCTTCTCAAATAAACAGAATGCATTCAATGTATATAAGTCTAAGTGTATATAATTTATTTTGTGTCTAGAAATCAGTGGAAATGCTTGAACATCGTGACACTGAATTTTAGATGGTATCCATTCAAAATGTGGGCTGCTACCAATGTCATCAAATTTAAACCAGATTTCCCCATCGAAATCAAGACAATGGCAAGTCCTTGGCACAGTCCAAGACTTTGGAATTTAAAAGAAAACTCTGTGTGTTAAAACTACATAAAATTTGGATGAATGGCTATCGAGCGTCATTTCTACTCAGTCGGCCAGGGACTGCCTGAAAATTGTTTTAAATTAGGGGCTTTGAATACAGCTTTTATACATCCTCTACGTGGTTACGTGCAAACCCAGATGTAAGTAGGTCACTGTGCATGTAGGTGTTTACATTTGCAGGGATCCTCCGCTGGATCTTGCTGCCACACAGCGTATTAAGTGTAAAAACAGATTTGCATTTGCATCCATGGCAACAACAGTCATTAAAACAGAACATTCAGTAGTGCCTGTTTTTCCACGGGTAAGTGGCAATAAAGCAAACACATTTTTCCTCAGCAGTATGGACTGTGCCTCGCTAGCACCAGCCCTGATAAACACTCACAGGGGTTGATTCCAGAGGGCCCTGGTGCAGGCGAGCATCAGCTGCCGTGTTGCAGGTCAGTGAGCTACTAAGCTGTTCTTAGCACAAGACGTGCTGTGAAAGTAACCACACTCAGTGGCATATTCAGAAGGAAAATTATAGNAAGGCTGTACTCTTGTGCTCGATGAAGTTGTCTTGTGGTTGGGATCCCATTGTCCTGAATGATCATACGCTGGAGAGGCAATTTTATGGATAACCCAGAAAGCTTAAAGGTCAGTGCCGGGGGGTTTAATGCACCATGAATTCCAGGTGCTTACAGTTCTCTTAGGATTGAAGCCTGTACTTTAATTGAAAGTGTGTTTTGGGAGGATTCAATTTCTTTAACTAAACTGAAATGGTTGGTTTCACTAATCAAAGCAGTGGCATAAATGAGAGACTGTAGCAGGAGAAATAAGTCATGGGGTAAAGTAGGGGACACCACTAGGGATAGCTCTCTGCAGTACATGAGGAGACTGAGTGTGATGGTGCTTGGACAGCGGGAACTCTCCAGAATTTCTTCTAGCAGTTAGACTGCACAATAAGGTAGGCTTCCCGCAGTTCATCTTGACCATAAATTAGATTTCTGTGAGTAAGAAGTCACAGGATATGAAAAAAAAGCAGTTGGATTATAAACATTAACCTGGGAGATGCACTGAGGGAGCTTTCTAATAATTTCAAGAAAAGTTTGGTAAATGAGTGAACTGTTCATACCACATGTTAATACTTGTGGCATATAATCAACCTGTTCATGTCAGTGGCACCAAATAGCTGATGAAGAAGTCTGAAGCTGTGCTTTTAACTCCTATAACTGAATTAATAAAAATCTGAAAAAAAAGGTAGTAGACAGGCAAGCATTGAAATTGGAAGTGCCAAAGCAAATCTAACAGAGTTATTGCCCAGAGTTATTTTATCAAAAAGGGCTGCATGGATGTCTTGTCTAAAACAAAATCTAGTAGCAAATTATTTAAAAAGGTTTAGTGGATATGGCATGATAAACTACCAGGGCAAAAATGAAACTGGTACAGTATTAACATTTCATGTTAATATTAAAATATTGGAGCAGTGAGCATAGTAAAAAGTGAGAAACAAAAATTATTTTTAAATTATGCCATTCAGGCCACTAAAAGTTTGTGTTTAAAAGGATTAAAAGATTAAAATCTGCCCATTCTGGAGGTAGATAGAGAAGTATGGCATTAGCCTGAATTGGCTGTGTGTTTAACTAGTTGTTTGCCCCATTTCCTTTGGAGTTACTGCAGACTGTTTCCTGATTACATAAATGCAGTTCTGATCATATTTATAAGTATACTTTTTGAAAATAAAATACGTCAGTGCAGCCATGGCCTTGCTCGTCCCCAGCCGTCTAATGGTAGGAAGATGTCATGGATTGAATCTGTCCTGAAAGGATGACAAAGCACAGGGCAGGTGCAATGGCTTCTGTCCTGGCCAAATGCACACAGATGAGTGAAAGCAGCAGCTGGCCCGTGCCCTCCTCCTTCAGATGGGAACCGAGGGGATCTACACGGAAGTGCATCTTTCTTTTTATAGAGGGAGAGATGAGACATGTCATGGTGATGAAATGGGACATCCTGGGATGTGGCAGATGCCTCACTGAGGCACCAGGATTTTTTGCTCTAGCTTTAGTTTCCATTTCCTTTCCCTGACACCAGTGCACAGCTGTGCCTGCACTTGCCCCTCTGAACTCATTCCTCCCCTCTGCCCTTTTGCTGTTATTTGCATCTCCCGTGGCTCAAAGGCTTCAGCCCTTCTCAGGTACCTACTGTCATTTCCCAATTACACTTTGCCAAGTGCAATTTCCTTTCTTCAATTTCATTTAAAAAAAAAAAATCCATCTGCTGCCTAGCGACATTAATGTAACTGCAGATATGAGTTCTCCTGGCAGTCAGGCTATCCTCTGAGCAGAGCAGTTCATTAATTAGAATCAGACATGTAATACCTCTGAATCCCTAAGGCATGTCCCTGGCAATAATAATAATAATAATAATAATAATAATAATAATCTACTAATGGTGCAACGATTCAACCAATGGGGTGTTTTCCCTCCCTCTGAGGGAACACTGCTTTGCTCAGACTTCCTGGGCACAGCGTTTCCAACCTGCTGTTGAAGCCATCAGTACTCTGAAGGTCGAGTCACACAGGGGCCTGCAAGTGGAGTAAGTGTATGTACTTCTGATTTATGCTTGATGACTTATTTTCCAACTAACTTGTTTAAAAGCATTAATCCAGTCAATCAGAAATCTTAGGGGGCTATTTTCAGGTGAATAAAAAGGAAAAAAAGTTCAAGAAGTTGAAGATGCCATGGAGCTGTTCCCCAACATAGGTTTTTTGGAGTGAGGGGAAGCTGCTTTTTTAGGGATTGTAGGTTCAGAGGTCACTTCACAGTACCTGCCCTAAAAGCTCGGTGGTAATGGTTTCAGGCTGTCCTTTCTCCTTCACCAGCTTCTATAAACTCTGGGAGGAGCAGGCGGATTCTGGGGCCAATTCCATCCAAGGCAGAGCGACAGTTCGGAGGAGAGTGCCTTACCTGGAGTGTGTGGGAAAACCCTTCCTGAAATTAAAACCCACAGGCTTGAATAAAACAGGAAGTTACAAAGTGAGTTTTTCTTTTTTAAGCGCTGACTTTCTACGAAGACGAGCCTTACATGATTCTGCTCTGGCATTCCATCTCTCACTTCCTCTCTTCTGGGCCTTCACTTTCCACACCAGCATGTTTTGAGCATCTTCTTTCAGGTACTCCAGAGACTGCAAACCCAAGGAAATGCAGGTACAGGGGCGACACTCCAGATCAAGAGGAGGGAAAGCATCAAACAGCATTGACTGCCTTGTAGAATCCAGTTGAAGAACAAGATTATTTTTCCAGAAGCCACTTGAAGTCACGTCTTTCATTTGTTATCTTACTTACCTCATTAGAAGAAAATAATTGAATGAGTTTATATATGAGTAAAAATCCAATATGTTCCTTAGAGAATTTACACAGAAAGGCAGCTACGCAGGGAAAGATGGAGGAGATAACACCTGTGCAAGCTCTGCTCTATCACAACATCAAGAAATAACCAGCATAAATTTTACAGCTGCAGTGCGAAACCTTCACAGAGTTATCTCAGGGAGGTATATATTGCTTTACAAATCAAATGTCCTCAGGATTAAAATTTTCAATATAATTTTATCTCCCTGTGACCACTCGGCCATAAAAACGATTGCTCTCTAACTCCCAGAATCTTAAGCCTATTTAAATTACTGATAGGAGTATTAATTAAATCTTTCAAACATTGTAGAAAGAGTAGCCTGGGCAAATTAGCTTAAATTGTTGAAAACTACAATAACAATTAATTATGTCAGGACAATCAATCATCATTTATTTCTCAGTCAATAAGAACCATTGTTAACGGCTGATTAAGCTCAATTAAGGTTTGATGGAAGCGCCAGTTTTTAAATAGAAGTTAAATTATCGCATCATTTGCTAGCAGGATCAACAATACATCATGGCTTATTTTTTCAATAGAAATCCCCTCTCAAAACGTATTTATCTTGAAAACAAGGTTCAGTGTCCTGTGTTTTCTTAGATGTCTGGGCAATCTGGGTTTTTATTAACGATTTTTTCCCTTGCTGGATTAAACGGAGAAAAATTTGGAACCTAAACCCTTGTGGTTCTTTTACATCTGTTTAGCTAATACCCAGTTTAAAAGCTTCTGATATCCAGACTAATCCCAGGGGGAGTGGAAAGAAATAATACTTTTCCTTAATTTAGAGAGGACTCCTATCCTCAGTAGACCTACTTGCTTTGTGATTTGTGGGAATCTGACCATCAGGTTGCCTTTGGGATGGTAGAGGAGGTTTGCCTTGAGGAATCACAGTGCTGAAAAGATGTTACATGACATTTTACCAACCCATTAATGTTCCCATTCTGGCTTCCAGGCTCACTTGTTGCTGCCATCAGTTTCTCCCCTCCCAAATTAAACAGAGAAAAATGAGTATTATAGGGTGCATGCCATGTTAAAATTCTGTTGCACCTTAGTTTTGGGCACTGAGTGACTGGTGTGTAAGGCATCAGTGAACCTAAGATGTGTGTAATGATGCTGTTGAAATTTCTTGTTAAATCACTTCCTATTTCACCAAAGCTTTGTTTGCTTTCAATATTAACTGATTTTTTCTTTTGTTAATTTAATGGTTCCAGACCTGTGCAGTAAATCGAAGTTTTCCTTTTGCATTAACTCTTTTTTCTGGCCCAGAATAGAAGTCATTCTCTTTCAGAGATACACAAATTACAACTGTTAGGAGGACTTTCCCAGAAGATATTCAATATCACAGCTAAAATGCAGTTTCTCTGTCTGAATCCCACACTTTGCAGTGCAGCTGCAACTCTTACCTTCCATCCTCCTTTGGCCTCGGTTACTTTGAGGGCACGCAACGCCAGCACTGGTGGTGTCTCTTCCTTCTGACACAGGATTAGCATTTCACAGAGGCAATGAGGTTTTTAGTGTGACTAGCATGATGTATAAAATAGATGCACAACTTGTGCAAATTGTACTTTTCATCTTCTCCTTCATGTAGAAACGGATGGATTGCCCATTTCCTTTAAAAGCAGGCCACCTAGTGCTTGCAGAGCTTCAGCACAGAGAGGAGCCCACTGCCAACACTTGGTTTGCTCCCTCCCTCACTTGCACTCCCTTCAAACCATGGAGCTGCTCACCTACTTTTCAAAACACACTGTGCCACTGTGCAACTTAAAAGAACAGAAACTTTAGCTTGTTGATTTCACAGGCCTGTTCCCTGTCTGGCTCCGTGCTACTTGCTCTTCTCCAGCACTGGATTTTGTCAGACCCCTCTGTCAACCAGCATTAACGCCCTAATATGGCCAAGAAGCGTCAAGGAACGCGACAGTGTGGTTGGGATCAGCTGGATTAATGAACTAAGCCAAGGGCAGAAGGATCTAGCACCAGGACTGGTCCAGTGAGGAGGCAGTACTGGGAGAAAAGAGGAAAGACAAAAGGAAAAGAGAGGACAATATTCCCCTTTCACCACCACCAGCAAGCTGGCAGAAACACATCCTCAGGTTCACCAGAGAAAAAGAGAATTAGGGTAGAAACACTGACAGCTTCTCGTCCTCCAGACTGACACCAGGGCGGTATCAGTGGAAAAAAATATGCCCCAGTCCTTTACACGGGCTATTAAAAAATGATGAGGCAGTAGTATCCATACTGGAATGTGACATCTCCAAAGACAGCAGAAGAGCACAGCCTGGAATGACGTTACTAATTCTGTAGCTGGATGACTGGACATGTAACCAGTGTCCCAGGAAGATACTTTATCCCAGCATTTTGCTGGAGCTTCCTTTCTTCCTTCTAGTGAGACAGAAGACCCAGCCACCTGCTGTTACTATTGGTCCTGTGGCACTTCTCATAGAATGCCTAAATTCTGGTGAAGGCAAATCCTGTCCAAATTTTGGTTTGGATAAATTGGATACATCTCTCGGTGAGAGGTGAGTTTGGGGTGTTTTGTGCCTATGTAAGAAGTGTAAATACTGAGCTATGCAGCCCTGTATATTACATAGCACAGCTAAAGCCAGTCCTGCATGGCTGCCAATGTATTTGGCAATAGTCTCCTTTTACTGTATGGGTTTAGCCTTTTAGTTAAAGTGAAAAATCAGTAATTTTTCATTCAAATCTGCTTTTAAAGAAGTGCAGAGCTCTTATTTTTATTTTAAAAAAAGGGGAAAAAAGGAAATTTAACACTAGACAGAGGATCAATCTGTATCACTAACAAGAAAATTCCTGGAAAAGCTATGTCTTAGACTGTAAAACTTGAGAAAATTACTAAATGACAGAAGTGATAAATAAGTGCTTTCTGTATTTGGTCTGCATTGGATAATGGGCACCTTCATATACCTTTTGTTAGCTACTGTCAAGAATACAGGCTGGACTGTTGGATCTGGGATGGAAACGCTGACATTTCTACAGTGGTAGGAAATTTAATAGAGGAAGAGTTCTAAACAAGGTTCTTTCAAAACAAAAAAAGCTGTAATCTCGCTCCTCAGTGCTTTGTCCTGTTGGCAGAACTTTACTTTTGACTTAGGATCATTTCACATTAGTTCTGCATCATCCTGACAAGCCTGCTGCACCTGCAGCGTGCATCATTATCTCTCCTGAAAAGAGCTGGAAAACACCCACACTGAAAAGCCTCAGGAGAACACTTTGTTTTAATGAATATAATGTATTTTCTCTAGCACAGTGTGTATTTTTCACTCACATACACATATATACTACCCTCAAATATACCATATAGCTATGCTAAGTTGCAACTTATTATTTATATTAATTATAAATATTAATTTCAAAATTTCAAATAATATCTTAAAACTCACCACCTATAAAACTGTAATTAACTTTACTTGGAAATCCAGCCTTATAATCAATCATCAACACATACCAGGTTTCTGCAACCTCATCAAGTGAATTTACATAGAAAATTATCCTCCCCTGGCACACCTGAGACAGAAGGGGACAAAAAAGAAAAACAGCCTTGAATTAAAAACAAGCCAAAAGAGAGGAAGCTACAATTTGTACTCTGGATCCTGGCACATTTCTCATTTCACATACCAGCTATCAGGAGTGGCCTTGTATGTTCTAAAACTGTCCCTCACAAAATCCCCCAAACTTCTATTTTTGTGATAGGGAAAAATGAGCCCCAGAGCTGCAAAGCTGCAAGAGGCTCCTCCTCCCCGGATAATGAAGGAGACAGGAGAAGAAAGGGTGCCTTCAAGCAAACCTGTCTTGCCAGAGCCTGAGGGAACCAAGATGGGAAAACAAAACATTGGATTGTTTCCTAAAAGGAGCCACATGCAAAGTGCTCCGTGATTCTCCTGAAGCCCTGCTGTTCTTCCCCACACAAATAATTCATATCCACCAGCTCTCAACCACAAAAAAATCCTTTTGATGGCCTGAAAAAGCAACACATTTTGCCAATGAATAAGCTAAATCAGATCAATGTAACTTCGTTTTCTGGCATAAAAATGGTAAAGTTGGGCTTGTAGGGAAATGGAAATCCATTTCCATTTTTCTCCTTTGGTAGGATGTGTTTTAAAGGGTATATTACTAAAGAATGCATTATCAGCATGTTATTGTAATTTACCCTTCAGTGGCTTTACTATATTCATTAAGAATTGGGTGGTTCAACACTTAGGACTATCATACACCTTTCAGCATAAAGAAAAGAGATATAAGTATTATCGATGCTTCAGCCACTAATTTCTTTCCTGTTCCCCATCTTCATTGCCCCTAGAGAACAGAAAATCACAGCTGGTCAATCCTTACCTTGGTAGCAGGAAAATATTCAATAAAGCTTTTGACTGCAATCTCTCAAGATAACCAATTTGCAGGGACAAGTCTCAACATTTCCATGTATTCAAAGCTGATGAAATTAAAAGCTACTGGTAATTCTGGAAACTTTTTGGCAGATAAGGGAAAAAAAACATTAATACTTTTACAACACAGCTTTCAGGATCAAATTCTGACTTATCTATAGCACATCTGTTTTATTATGCAACATATGACCCAGGCAGTTATCTGAAAACAAATATTAATTCTTGTTTTCCATTCATTTATAGGCAGAGCAGTGTCTTATCAGTTATAAATGATGACACATGGTTGAAGTTCAATTTGATTTTAAAACACTTTTATTATGTTTTCAAATATTCCTAATGCAGTTTCTTGCAACTGAGCAAACAGGCAATGGATTAGCCCCCTTTTGACTGATGAAAAAGATTTTGACTTTATATATTAAAACATATATTTATATTATATTTTTATATATATATATATATATATCCACAGCTTTAAAGCGTAAGTGACCTCAAAGAAGATACTTTCCTTTCAAAGAAGTTAAAAATTAACTTTCTTAATTACAAGAATAACTAATACGTCAGTGGTACATGGTCTAAAGTACCCAGTAAAATAAAATGTTACCAAGATGTATAATTTTAGGCTACATTTTGACTCTTGACAAACTCAATTTACTGTCACAATCAAGTGAGCTTCAATTTAAAAACATTTCAATTATTAAATTTACCTGGTTCTCAGTAGGCCATGTAAATGTAACATTTCTGAGCTGAGAAACGTACCCAGAAAAATTTCATTGGAAAATGAAATTGCCTTGAGTGAAGGTAGCTCGGAAACAGCTACTCAGAAATCTTGCCGTGGAAGGGAAGAACTCACAGAATTTTTTTCAGGTATTTCTGTTCTGTGTTTCACTTTGGCCAAGATTTTGTGTCTTCAAAACAGTGATTTGTAAAGAAGTCCTTGAAAAGGAGTGCACAGTGACTTTTTCACAATGGCAACCCCACATGGTAAAAATTCCCTCTCTCTGACATGATGTTTTTTGGAATCCTTTGTATTACAGCAATTTTTTATACAACCATGTGGATGGAGGAACGAGGCACTTCTACTTTGTCTTAGGTGATGATTTCCTTGTCACTCCTAGTGTCTTTTTTTTGTTGTTGTTTTTTGAGAGAACTGAAAACAAAGTTAATGCTCCTGTTTTGCTGAAAAGGCATCACCAAGACATGTAAGGACTTGGTACTTTCCAGTCAATATTTTGATGGAAAAAGACAATAACACTATAATTAAAGTGTGCTCATGTTTAAAGAGCATTTCTACTACAGACTGAATCAGAAGGGAAATTAAATAATCTCTGAGTATGTGGCAACACTGAGGAAATTGAGAATCAGAAGGACTTGAATGACACACAGCAGCAGTTACTCAGGTGTGGAATACAAACAAGGCAAGCCAAATGGTCATATTGAGACTGACTTAAACCTTAAACATATGCTCAACTTATTTCATCTGAGATGAAGAGCACGTTTCAAGACATGTTGCAGCAGCACACAGAAAACTGTGTAAAAACTCCAGCAAAAATGAAGGAGAAAAGCACATCATGAACATTTTCATTGTGGGAAAATACTCACTATGAAAATGATTTCCAGTTCAGACTAAACTCTGTAAAACCAGCAATAAACTGGGCCATGCTTAGAAACTATAAAGGTCAATGAAAACTGACATTAAATTCATTTGGAATCCAGATGCTGTAGCATCTCCTGAATTCGAGAGAGAAAATAAGTCAGAGAGAAAAAATGTGGAAGGCACAAGATTTGAAATGTGTCTCAGTAAAGCATCTGGTTTTCCTCTAATTTCACAGCAGGAATATTAGAGACTACTTAAAGAGATGAAGTTGCAGAAAATTTAATTACACTAAACATTTACAAGGAAATTCATCGTTCCCTGGAGTTACCACACTTGTAGTAAGGATGGTATATATATGACATCTCTTTAAAGAAGAAGTATAGGCAGCAACTGGTTGTAAACAAACAAGAGATGGGTATAGCATGTACAGTGTCTGCACATTTAAGGGATTATAAGATTTTTCCGATAATAGAAATTATCTAAACACTTGAAAAAAGCAGCCGATACCTTTTATGATGATAGCATAACCATAAACTGCAGGAGGGCAAAGATGTGATTTTTTTTTTTACAAACTGGTCTGATACCTTTCCAGAAATACACCAAAAGGGAAAAATAACTGGAGCATTACAAGAACTCTGCCATAATGTTTAGGTTTAGGGTTACACTGAGCAAACAGCTGAGTACTTGAGCACAGCTGGTTCTGACAGAGAAGGGTGCTCTTCATATCAGTGTTGGCCTTCACGTTACCAACTTCCCAGTACAGATCGGTATCACTTCCCTAGTTCAGAAGATGTTTTTGCCTCGTTATTGCATTTTGGCAAGTTCATCTTAAATTCATCTGCAAATACGGGCTGAAGACAGGGAGACAGTGTGTTATCTGAGAGCAGACAAGAGTTTATTCCAATCTCATAGTGTACTGCCTGTAACTGTATAACTCTGGTTAGCAGGGCATTCACGGGCAGATACCATGAGGTATTGCTGGCACACAAAGTTATTTGAATGACAATCACAAAACTAGCAATGAGGGACACTCTGAAAACTCCCTCGGGGGCTTAGGGGTCATCATTAATCCTTAAGGGAAATTCTTTGATTGAATCTGCTCATACAAGCAATACATATGTGCCTAAGCCACAAGGCAAAAGCTGAAGAAGGAAACACATATAAGGAACAGAAAGTACAGTACAGTTACATCATTTCCTGACAGAAGTCAATTACTGAGAGGGTGTTTGTCCATCTTCTAATTGAACAGATTGGCACTGGAAATTCTGGATTGGCACCTGGTTCCATCAGAACTTTCTACAGAAGCTCTAGCCGTGATCTGGCTGTGGCTGCTGGCCAGGCTGGCCTCTTACCGTAGCTCAGCTGACTGGCTATCCAGCTCCCTGGCATCAGGCCGACTGCTCAGTCGGTTTCTTGGCTTCCCAGGCTCGTCAGCTGGCAAAGAAAGAGATTGTTCCATTTTTGCCAGAAGGGCTGCAGAGCCAACAGGTTTTGTTCCAGCACTCGATGAAACAAAATATTGACAAGCTGGAATTTCCTGTAGAATAAAAATTTCACTTCCCAGCCAGCTTCAATTATTATTGTATGGTCTTGTGTAACACAGTGACGGCGTTTATCGCATCCTCTAATAAACACAATGCACAGAAAGGATGTGAATTCAGAGAGCTTTCCAAGGCTTTGGATAATAATCTCATAGCATCTGCAACCGTCTCTATGGAGTACAATGCATCTTTTGATAAGGTTAGTGTGTGATGCTTTCCATTCTGCATTAAAAGGCCTCCTAGGCTGGCTCTGAGAACTCGTTTGTCAGCAGGACAGAACTGGCCAGTTCAGTATAGAATCTGTTCAGTATAGAATCCTTCATGCATATTGTTTTGGAAACTTACACAGGTTACAGATCAAACTCCAGGGAAAGAGGAATAACTGTAATAACTGTAGCATAGTTACATATATGAAGATTACTAGGTTTCCACTGTTGAAAAAAGGAATTAAAATACCCATAAACATGCAAATAAAAATGACTCCTCAAACATGTCACTGGAAACAACGGATTTGTGAAGCATTTGGTGAAGATAAACCAAAAAACGCTATCACGTTATAGTATAATGCCATAAACCCAACCCTTGTTGGAGACAAACACCATGGTCCAGCCCAGGTTCATGACAAGACAACATAGGATTACCCACTGAGACAGACATTTCCAGTTTTGGAGGTGGTAGGGGTGTCAGGAGTGTTTCTAAGGAGACACTGAATAGGCACTAAATAGCAAAGCAAGTCTACACCTGGGTGTGCACTTGCAGCAGAACGAAGCCACAAGCTGTGTCTGTTCTCGGTTGTGTCTGCGCTGTCCTCGGTGCCACGCTGACACATTTATTATGCTGGTGAACTGGATCAGCAAAACGGAAGGAAAGCATGTTGTTCTCTGGTCCTCTCAGTTCAATCTCATTTATCGCTTGATTTCACAAATGTTCACGCTGGCACGGGCCAGGGGCAGCGCGGACGCAGGAGCAGGGAGCTGGGCTGGAGAGCTGAAGGGTGTGTTATAAACAGATAAGCCACCAGAAGTCATTAATGAAATCATTACGTTACGAGCTATGAACTTTAGATTTTTTTTCTGGGGGAGGAGCGGGAGGGAAGAGGGAGGGTGGAATATTTTCAGTCATGGCAGATCCTTCCCATCTTGCTGCAAGGGATCAATGGAAAAGGCTTACACAGGTTTTAAGACAGGAAGAATATGCTATGCCTCCTGTTAAAGGCAGGAATACATGGACCATAAATTACCCACCTGCCCTTGAGAAGGCAATCCTTATTATTTTAAGTGTAGCATACGGGATATAATTTCAGGTCTTGCCTGAACTTAATAAAGCTTTAGTTATAGAGGGACATTTTCCAGAGGTAGTATCATCAAAAAAACCCCAACAAAACAACACTGACACAATCATGCAACTGTGTAGGTTTCGTGTACAGAGGGGAAAAAATATAAGTAAGTGACTAGTAAGAAAACGGGCAAAATAAAAGTCACATAAAGCCACAGACTATTTATTCAACACCTTTCATAGATCTTCAACGCCTTTCACAGAAATGGCATTCAATACCTGAGAGAGATGACATATAACTCAGTCTGAGACAGTCTTTGAACAAGTTGTTCCAAGCCAGTGATCCCGAAATATCAAGCTTAATAGACAGGTGCAGACAGTGAGTCAGGATAGTACCAGGGATATGACAGTAGTTTTGACAAAAAGATTCTAAAGACGCCTATTTTTCAAACCAAATGAGCAGGCAGAAAACATTAGAGGTGCATGGTCAGCTCTGCCTGATGCTGATTCCCTTCATGGGGCCTGATCCTGACCCCCACATGCGGACTGATGTCCCAGCCTGGCCTACACCCATTCCTGTCCCCGGAGGTGCCTGATGTCCCAGGGCTAGGGCTGTGCTGAGCTTGCCCTCCTCCCTGGCTGGGGTCAGCAGGATGGGCTCTGACCGGCCAGACCCTGCCCTGAAAAATATAAAATCAATGGGACAGAAAATACCAGAGCCCAGAAACCAACACTGTATTTCTTCATAATTAATATAAATTTTAAGAAGTGTTGGCTGACCAGACAAGTTTCCTGTGCTTTTACACAGGCAGTATTTAAACCAATTGTAAAAAAAAAAAAAAAAAAAATTAAAAAATATCACTGTTTCAATCTATGCCCGTTTTTATTATTATATAAAAAAGAACATTTTTTTGTAACAAACAATGGCATGCCATGGGCTATGTTTCACAGTTTCCTGATGAGGGTAAACCTTGATTTTTCTCAAGGTTTTGGCAGGGAGCCATAGGAACTCATTATTCTGAACAGTCTAAGGGGAATTCTAAAACAAAGGGAATAAACGGCTTGAATTTATTTTTAAAGCATGCCTTCTCATGTTTACATTGCTTCCATAGCTATTTTGTTTTGGAAATTTTTACTTACTGTTGATACATAAAACCCAATGACATATTAAAAACAACAAAACCTTCTTACAGAATTTTTAGCTTTCACGAAAACCGAAAAGTGTATTTAATGATGGAGTTGGTCAGAAGGAGGTATTTTGTTCTTAAACTGAAGATGAGCAAACTGTTAAAATGTCTTTACTCAAATGACAGTGTATTTCCAAATCAGGCTGGTCTCGATGGGCACTGAAATGACGACTAACTTGAGTTAAATTTGATGCTATTATTCATTCACTTTCTCTCCATCCCATAGGGACCTGCAGTCCCTGGGAATATGAGAGACGTTTCATTTGTCCCACTTATGCCACACACTGTGACACAGTTTAGAACCAATCTTTTGTTTCTTTTATCTGTGCAGTCTTTGCATGGCTTTGTTGCACAGCTTAGTAGTTTTTATGGTAAATGAAAATGTAGTTCACCCACCTGTTCGCAGAAATGAACATGCACCCCCTGACTTCTGAAGTGTCTAAAATGATTGTAGAACCCAGAAACAGCACCTCCATAAAGACTAAACAGAAACAAAAGGCACAGCTTAAGTAAAAACGGAAGGTAGGCAGAAGCAGGAATTATCTAGAAAAGTAATGGAGATCCAGTAGCAAAAAAATCTCATATCCTTTTTATAGCTCTTAGGTGGTATCCAGAAGAAAAGTGCAATTTATGAGGGGGTCAGGGTAGTTTCCCTCTATTTGTCTTTCTCTCTGTAAAATGGGGCAGGTTAGGGTTTGAAACCACCTAGTACTGAAAAACTACAAGGGTAGCATTTTTTTAATTTTTTTTTTCTTCCCTAAGCCCTTCCCTAGTATGCGAAGTTTGGGATTTTGGCTGAATGTAGCTTTGGGGGCTCTTTCTTTCCTGTGTTGCAGAAGCTGCTGCAGGCACACGCTGCCCCATCTCCGCCTGTGGAACTCCGGTTCTGCCGCTCCTGCCCGAGCTTCGCCCTCTCATGCCGGGTCTCAGGAAGACCTGTCCCGACTCCCGGAGTTTCTCTCTCCTTTGTGGGGGCACAGAGCTGCCAGCCTACACTGCTCAGACGATCCGTCGTGTATCGTTCAACACACCTCCTCGCTGTGTCCCTGCTGCCAGGTTAGTGCCTGGACGAGCTGCTGCTGCTGCTGGAACGGAGTTATGCTGGGAAGCTACACGACATTACCCCTTCCATCCAAACGGAAAGAAATCCCAGGCCCCAACAGCACCTACACATACACACACATCAGGAGGAGGTGGAAATCAATTGCCTGTCTGCTGGGCTAAAGGCACACCTGACGCCCTGCGGAACCCGGCAGCGCTGAACTTAAGAAGGAAGTGTGAAGGGAGGGAGGGCACGGGATTCTCAAGACAGGGTCTCACGGACTTGTCTGCGCCTGGTCTGCAGCCTCCAACCCACCCCCCGTGCTGAGGCCGCCGGTCGGCCACGGGAGGCGACTCCGAGCTGGCGGGCGGCAGCCCCCAACCCCGACGGACCAGCCCAGACCCCTGTCAGGCACGCGGCTCCCGGGGGCTTTGCCGAGGCCGTGCCCGGGCCCGCCCCGCGGGGAGGGGCTGGGTCAGGGCAGGAGCCGGGACCGGGAGCGCAGGGAGCGCAGGGTGCCCCCGGGGCGGGGCCGGCACGG
>VZTA01013325.1:0-93158 GCA_013398855.1 Mohoua ochrocephala
TAAAGGGTTTTCTCAAGGAACTGTACTTGCAGGTGACATAGTGGAATATTGTTTGTGCCACCCTGAATCAGATCACTGTTTTACCTAAGCCAGGGTCTTGACTCAGATGTTAGGTAGAGTTCAACCTCAAAAGGGAAGCAAGGGTGCACTTTTTATACAGCCATTTTTACTGGAACTCTACTGAGAGTAGTTTATTTCCTCAAGTGCAAATCTTCTACTGAAGTATAGGCTTTTATTATCATATCAACCATTATTAAAGGACCAGGTATGTAATTTTGTATTTTTCTACATGGTTCAGCAAAAATCATTCTACAAGGACAGTCTTATAAACTGCGCCGCATTTCATGTTTTCTTGGTTTGTTTTGGTTTTTTTTAATTGACAGACACTATAAGGGTTTGTCAAATTTTTTGAGGTATCAAAGAGATTAAAAATGTATTTTGCCTTAGATTTGTTTTATTATACAAAATGATTCAGGATTTAGATTACTAAAATGAAAAACATTGTTATAATTCCCTTTCAAAATATTATTGGCCTTTAAGTTTCTGCCCTGCATTATTTCAAAAAGAATTGTAGATGTTTTATACACCTTCTGAAATGGATGTTAGGGAAGAAGATTTATCACAGCACACGAATTTTTAGGTTTCTATTTTCAAGGTATTATGGTTTTATTCATTGTAATTGCTTCATTTCACTCAGAAAAGTCTGATTCACAGTTTCAGCCTCCCCAAGCATTGTATTCTCTCATTTAATACTGATCCCTCATAATTTTTCCTTCTCTGCAAAAACAGACTACTCCTAACACAGGTTTATGGGCAAAGGACTTATAAACAAATATTTTATTTTAAAGACATTTTTCCATTCTAGGTGCAATCACAATTAAAAAACAAAACTAAAGAACCCAATGGAAGCATACTGTTGAGGTGATACACGCTTAAGAAGCTTATATTGCTTGCTAACAAGAAAGCTATTTTAATGAAATTCACTTAAAAACACAGAGCTTTAGAAGCAACTATCATTTTTTTATCAAATTGTAGGGGTAAAACAGACAATTTTTGTATGTTCTCTTGTTTTATTAATATGGATCATTTTAGCAATTCCCTTCTTAAAGGCCCAATTTCATTTGACTCTTAACTTTGTGATTTAGCAAAAGATAATCAGATGAAGCCAACGTAAGCTTGGAATTAGTTATCTATGGTAAATCGGATTGTTATCCCCCCTGCCCTATTCTGGCTCCTTCGCAAAGGAACCAATATTCCTGAAATGTCGTACATCAAGTCTTGCTGTTGGACACATTCTTCAAACAGGTTTTGTGGATGGAGGAATTGAGAAAAATAATTTGATAACTCTGGTGATTAGGAAAATAATGTTGGAAAGGGTGTTTTTAAATTATCTATGATATTCATCTTTGCTCTTAGTTTCAAATCTCATTTGAAAGGACATGGGTTTTAGTTTTTCTCTGGGGATATGAAGAGATGAATACAACAAGAGTATTCTTTTACTTAATAAGGTTAATCCAAGAAGAGAAGGAGTCGACAGAATTGCGTGCTGAAGAGATAGAGAACAGAGTGGCCAGCGTGAGTCTGGAAGGCTTAAATCTAGCCAGAGTCCACCAAGGGACCTCCATCACTGGCTCAGTGACAGCATCGTCACTTGCAAGCTCATCTCCTCCCAGTGGACACTCAACTCCCAAACTCACGCCTCGCAGTCCAGCCAGGGAGATGGACAGAATGGGGGTTATGACGCTGGTAAGAAACCTTGTGATGGCAGTGTTTGATGTGATATTTCTCGTATTAAGTACTTAATCTTTTCACTGTATGACTGGCTCATCTCTCTAATTCTTCATTCACATCTTCATCATCCATGCAGATAGCAAATTCTCTAGAATATGGACATTAAGTGTCTTTGGGCTCTGTTATAGTGGTTTTGAGCATTGCATGATTCATTAGGGACACATTGACAGGATTACCGAGGGCCTTCAGCACACAGGCCATGGAATTAATAAGAAACAGAACTGATCACTGGAATTACTTATATGTAAAATATGTTTACTAATGGAAACTTCTTAAGTGATACAATTATTACACAATAGTCTGTGGAACTATTGCTGAATTTAAACTTCCAGGAAATGTCTAGAAGACATTAAGACGTTCCACTGCTTATTATATGTGATCATTTGGATACACTTTTATATTTGGTATACTATTTGATACTTGCAGCATTTTTGGGCATTCTTCATGACCATATATCATGCACTTGAAATAAGTTGTTTGATTTCCAGTAATTCATTTAACTGATATATTTCAACATTACAAGCGGCTCACACGTAGACATCAAGCCACCATGAAATTACCATGCAAAGCATTTCCAACAGTGCTGTGCCTTTGAGTACACATTCAAAAATGTCTGGTTCGATTTGGAAAGGGATTTACAAGGAATTTAATTTTGATCCTGGACAAAAAGAAACAGTACATCTGTCAAATATCTGAAGATAGTATGTGTCAAAATATTTTAAGATGTACAACTCTGAGTACAGATGCAGGGTTCAGTGTTCAGTGTGAGCTACAAACCAGTTTGGAGCCGGGGTGAATTAATGCCTTTAAGTACTAGGAGAGAATCAAAGCAGCCCACTCTGCTGATCTCATACAGGGAATAGAATAGGGTACAGGTAAGCCCATTTTTAATTTGCTTTTTCTCTGATAATCATGGTGTCACCAATGTCCCCTTGTGGTCCATTCCTGGGAAGCAGCAGCACTGATTCCCTGTGGAGCCTTTCCTAACAGAAAAGGTTGCTAAGAGCAGTGGGGAATGAAGCCTGCCTGTTCATTCATCTCAGCTGGGAGTAGAGACTTCCGTTGGTAATCATCTAGCCAAGTACTCCCTTTTCCTGGGAACTGACAACTGCTTATACCCACCTCTACTCCTCCCAGTTTAGTATGGTGTGTGCTGCCTTCTTGGGATCTGAGGACAGCAGAGAGGAAGTCCAGGCAGGCAGTCGTGACTTATTCTTTGCTGCCTCCAGTTCCCACTGCTGAACAGCAGAAATCCTGGTTGCACAGGTCATTGTGGAGGAGGTGAGCGTGCAGGCTGCTGTGCTGCCACCTACTTCACCAAAGCAGCACCTTCCCAAATGCACAGCCTGGCTCCCTTTCCCCAGCCGTTCCAACCAAGCAGTCTGGCTGCGGGTAAACAGCAGTGGTTAAACTGCCCTGCCAGCAGACACCTGCACTGCCTGGTTGCCTGGATTTCAAAACTCTAGCTTTGGGTCAGTAGGTTCATCAGATTCAAACACAAAATGACAGCATAGCCTCTGCAATTCAGGTTGCCATGGTCTCGCCGGCATCCAGCTCTAACTGTGCTAAAACTCAGATGGATTTGTCTGTCTGATTTGCAGTTGAACTCTTGATTTACCATAAGCAGTAGAAGCATCCCCCCACAATGTGCTCAGCAGCACAGCCCACAGCTTTCCTCTCCTTCATCAACCATTTCAGGACACTTCTGCCCTGCACTGTTTCAGCAGGAGTTCAGTGCGGAATATCGCTTCCTCGCTGGTTGGGAACAGACACAAGTCTGTCAAGCATCCTCTAAGTGAAACTTTGGGATTGGAAGAGTTTTGTAGAAGCCTGGTCTCTAGATCTCAAATTGCCAAATGACCCTGTATTGGTTGGCTGGAGAAGCAGTACTGCGTGAATTTCCACAGCCCAGGTCCATGCAGTAAATAAACTGTGCAGACTATCTTCAGCTTTCCTTAAAGGAATGAGACATCTGACAAAAATAAAAATGCAAAGGGGGTTGAGCAAGACCCATTCTAGCAGTCTTCTACTGCCAAGTAATACTGCAGAAGATAGGTGAATATGTATTCATCTCCTGAAAATGCCAGTCACTTTTTCAGGCATGGTATTTGGTGATGATATTTTTTGGTTTTACTTGGTGGGACACCAATACATTTGTAATACTCAATAAAACTTAGAAAAGAAACTCTGTTGGGGACAACATGAGTACGTATATGAAAACTCAAAACTAGAAACTGATACCATAGGCTTGAAATGTCCAGTTCTTTGCTAAGTTTATGGAATTGAAGGAGAATGTAACTTTAGGAAAAAAACCCCAAAACTTCTTTCCCAGAATGACATATTTTTCATAGGGGTTATCTTACATTATTACATCAAGTGTATATTTAGTATATAAGATGGAAATTATTAAATTAATCTTTGCTTCCCACTTCATGAATGTGAGAACAACAAATGTGAGGCCTTTTTTATGCTTCAATAATATTTATTAATCATTATTTTCTTCTTGTTGCTGCTTTTGTTACCAACCTAAGCCAAGCGACCTAAGGAAGCATCGGAGAAAGGTATGATACTGGGGCTTTTTTAAAGTTTGGGAGAGCACATTTATCATATTCCTCTGCTATTTAGAGAACTGGGTCCCTTGCCAGCAACTGCATCCCCTCCTCTCCTTTTCATTCAATGCCTGAGCATAATCATTTTAATCCTACCTGGAAAGGCTTCCAGAGGTCACAGCTAAGCCACAGAATCAAGGCCCACCAGTGATATCTTGGAGTAGTAGCCTCGACAGCAAGAACTTAAAAGAATACTTATTTTTAAAAGAATGGACACAAAAGAATTTCCTTCAGATGTATTTTGGCCGTTCTTCTTGCTGGAGGAACTACAGACAGATTCCTTGAAGTCTTCTGGAGCAATATAAAGTTGTTTACAGAACTGGCACTGATTATGAGATTACATGACAGAAGATGGTATTTAAGATAAATCATTATATGCTCTGACAAAATTCCTCTTTGTCCATGCCTATTGTCAAGCATACTGACTATTCTGGTAACACGCTGTGAAGAGAGTGCTCATGCTTATTTATTCACCTTCTCTCTTGACATCCCTGAGGAACTTAGTCAACCTGAATAATCCTGTTTAATGCAAGAAACCCACTTACACCTACGATTGTCTTCATGTTTAGACCTTCATTGTACCAACCTGTTCAGGAGAAAGGGAATGAACTTCTTCCTCAAGCATAATCTCATTTCTTTCAAATATGTGCTTTAAGCTGCCATATTTGAAAAATTGTTTTTCCCAATAGCATGTTTCAAAAAAAAGAACCCTTACAACTGGCTCAAAAAATTGCACTTAAAACCTTACATGCTTCAGTCCACTTGACAATATCATGCAGCATATGTTGAAACGTTCTTGAAAAGCCAATATGCTCTCATTGGAGTCTCTCTCCCCCAGATTGCAGTAGTTGAAGAAGATGGGCGTGAAGATAAAGCCACAATCAAATGTGAAACTTCTCCTCCTCCAACACCCAGAGCTATCAGGATGACTCATACCCTTCCCTCTTCATACCACAATGATGCCAGAAGGTAAGATGTTTGTAACATGAATTGGTACTTCACAGTTTACCGCATGTTACTGGTTTCAAATCATGTTATTTAACTATTCCAAAATGACCTGATTTCTTCCCTGTTTCCCATGTCATGAGAGAAAAAACCTTACCCATTGTCTGTTGCATGACCCTGAAAATGTTTATCAGTGCTAAAGTACATGCTGGATATTGCTGTTTTGAGGTACAGTTTTGATATTAGTAGCAATGCTGCAAATCCTGGAAAGAAAATCAGAATGCTGACTACTGTACTTTTCATAAATTGGTCTTAGCAAAGGAAAAATATTTATTTTCAGCCTTACCTGACAGAAAAAATGTGATCTTGTGTTGCTCTATATGTCGCCAAATAATTTAGAGATGTGATTGTTTCACTTGTTGGGAGATCATTACTAAATTATAACCAATTAATTTATTTGCAGAGTTGCTCAGAAGAAAATAAAAAATTACCTGACTATCTGGACATGTTATCTATTCTATTTCTTTATTATCATTTTGCAGTAGTTTGCCTGCTTCATTGGAGCCAGAAAGCATTGGTCTTGGCAGTGTCAGCAGCAGTCAGGACTCCCTGCACAAAGCTCCCAAGAAGAAAGGAATCAAGTCTTCAATAGGACGATTGTTTGGTAAAAAAGAGAAGGCTCGACTTGGACAGCTCAGTAAGGAATTAGTGGTAACAAGCTAAGGCCACCATTTCACTGCCATTCTTCCCTTTTTCATTTTGCTTTTTTTTTTCAGTTTCCAATTTGCTCATTTTTCTGTTTTGTCTGGCACAACTTTCCCATCAAATTTCATTGTTATCAGCAATTATATTTGTCAAGAGTTTTCTATGACTGTAGTGCAAATGAAAGGAGAGTTCTGGCACAAGTTACTGGAGTCATCTTCTTCACTGAACCTGGTGCTTCAACAGTCTGTTGAATTAGGGTAGAAATGGTAGCACTTTTTGCTCAAATAACCACATAAAGAGAAGGTGAGAAGTTAGTAAGCAATAAATGGCTACAAGTGGTGTACCTATGTCATACAGAAGATCCTCGCAAGTAAGCATAGCTGCTTTTCAGATTTCACTGTGTCGATAGATGCCCTCTAGTGCCTGCTGTTGAATGTCCTCAGGATAACTTTTTTTTTACAGTTATGCTGCTCACAGCAGTGCTTAGTTTTCTTCCTGTTTCTTCTGCCCTTTTCCCTTGCCAAGACTATTTCATTCTATTTCATTAATGGCAGAAATTTTCCTCCGCCTCTTTCTATAGGATATGTCTATGTGGACACATGCCAACACAAGTATCAAATTGGAATAAATGTGCCAATAAAATTGAAATACTGGCTCTTTCATAGTCATGCAGATGTCAGATAGTACAAGTTTGCAAGGCACTAAATCTTAACTGCCGTGGTGACCAAGTAACACTTGTAAAAGAATTTTAAGACCTCGCAGTAATTGTAAATGCTTAAGCAGCAAGCATAATCCTGAAATTAAAACCCTACATTTGTATTACAATGTGTTCTTATCATAGCTAACAAACTCATTGCTAAAGTAGGTAAAAAAAGCTGTTACTAAGGTCAAAGCATCAGAGTAAAATTGAAAAATTGAGTATTATTCATATATACTCGAACCTTCTTCTCTCTGCCTGTGAAAACCATGTGTTCTTGAAAAAAAAAAACCTAATTTCTAATTGCAATCTGAATTCCCTTTTTTTTTTCTCACTATGGAAAGAATAAATCTGACTTATTCAGTCTTTTAAATGAGACTCTATAAATGAGTCTTTCAAATACACCTGTATGCCACCTTCTGCATTGATGGATAATTTTATAACTTTAGACTGCATCTAAAATTAGACTTTATTAATTCACATTTACATTCTATATAACCCTTTTTATTGATACTGATGGTTTATGCATAATAATCTACAATTTCTCAGTAGGAACATAGAGGACAAAGATGTAATAAATGTGTTGGTCTTCCCTGCAGTTCTTTGGAATGTGGAATGAAAATGAAATAACAACTTTAAAGGCTATCTCAGGAGCAATGTAATCTGACAATAGATTAATTTCTTAATACCCACCGTGATTAATAGTACATGCATAGAATTTGATAAAGTCCATTTCTAATTCCCTATACTAGGTCATGAAATAGTAGTGATTTTCAATCATATGAATTTTTTTGGGACTTCCATCCTTTAACTCCACAGCAAAGATTTCAGTATAATGCACATTTTAATTAAGCAAACTAGGTTTACTAGCATGTATAAAATGAACAGTAAGACTGTTACTTAATCAAAGAGTAGAAGCAAAATATTTTTCAGAAATTAAAAAGACATTGAGCAGCTGAATTACAGAGTAGTTTTTCTCACCTTAATTTTTAACATATCAAAAAAAAAGCGTTTATTGAGTGGCCATTTCCATTCAATGACAGTATCATAGAATCATAGAATATGATTGCAAGGCACAACGAAATTTAAAAAACAGCAGTCGTGATAATACTTGACTCAGTTTCACAACAGGGCTGTTATCTGTGCAGCTATATAATTAGGAGTTCTATTTGTGGTAAGATACTGCATCACAGAAATTTATATAGCAAGTCCTATGACTACGGCACTGCAAAATATTTGTATGGTTTTCATAACCTAAATTTGTAGTGCAAAATCAATACAAGAATTCCATTTATTTCCTCTAATTTAATATAGACATATCCTTCTTCTATTTTTTAATATGGAAAATACCTCTTCTTCAAAAGCTCGTGTTTATATACTCTTATTTAAGAAACAGTATTGAAACAGAGTTGTATCACTAAGTTCAACAGAGCTGTGCTATTACCCAGAGTATTTCCTTGCTCTATGTTCCTTGTAAAACTCTGAAATAATTAGTATGCAACTCCTAACCTTGACAGAATTTTGTTATTTTATTATTTGATAATTTTGCCTTCTCTCCTAAACCATTAGCATTATTGTTCAAAGCCAAATTCATGCCTTAGGAGATCTTTCTTAGAATCAAGATTCAAGATTTCTAGATTCTTCAAGTTTTCTTTAAGTTTTTGGAGAAGAAAAAAGGAATGCTATAGAGAGCACAAGTGCCCTTTCTTTCCTTCTTTTCTTCCTTCCTTCCTTTCCAGTCTTCTCTCACTTGACAAACACCACATTAGACCCTTATGTATTCTTCTTATGTTACATTTTAAATATTCTAGACCCTAAACCAAACAATACATTCCAGGCATTTTTAGACTTGCCCTAGCAAGCTGATTTGCATGGCATATGGAAAGGTCAGCTTGTTAGGAAACATTTGTTGTGGCCACATCCAATACAAGGCACCCTCAGTTATTCAAAGACCAGATGTATTTGTCTTATGGAGAAATGCATTATGCCCAAACTACTCTCCATCCTGTAATAAACCCTCATTGGACTGAACTCATACCGTCTCTATCCAACATACTGAGAGCTGCTCTCTCAATAAAGGTGTGATACGTTGATTTTTTGCTGAATGAAAAGTGTAATCCAGAGTCAGCAAGAAGCGTTTAATAAGATTTTGTAAGACTCGGACAGGCAGATGAAGTAAAGAAAAGTATACATTCGTGTTTTCTTCATTTGTGAGATGCATTTGCATCATTCTCATTGTGAGATTTGCAGAAGCAGCGTCCTCTTTTAATAAAGGAAAATCTGTCTAGACAAACAGGAGTGTTAAAACAGCACCTTCTTTAAAAGAACAGCTTGAACCCGAATATTTCTAATTTTTTATCATAGACATGATGCAGTAGTAGGTTTTGTTCTCACTTGATTGAGGCACATGTAAATCTGACTTGTAAAAGGCTGTGGCACTATTTCACTAAATAACATTTATGCATTATTTTATTATTAAAATCAACAAATCAGAACAGAAATATTTTCATTTATTTTGTGCTTTTTTATTATGCCAGTGTCCACTCCACAATTGCTCACTATCCATTAGCTGTGAAATAAGAAACTGCCATATTCAAACAGAGTCAAGCATCAACACTTTACCATACTGTTGTCTTCTTTCTTGTGCCAGTTACACACCTTCCGAACTGGAGCTCAGGAGGAAGGCAGCCTTCCAAGGAGTGCTGCAGTGCCTCTCATTCCAAATGTACACATACATTTGGGAATGAGAGGACAGTGTGAAGCCAGAGCCAGGAGACTGTACTGAGCTCCATGAGCAGCTCCCCTCTTCTTAAATCAGGGCAGCGATAAAAAAGTCAGACCATTTTCCATTTCTGCGCTAGGAAAGTCATGTCAGTGGCCACAGGGATCATACCAACCATGTCCTTAGTTTATAACATGATTTTACTTTGGTCCATGTGTCCTTGCTTACTGCAAGCTTCCTTTGCCACTCTACGTAAGTTATTCAAGTTCCCTTGACTTTGACAGGATTTAGGTGCCTACAAGACACCTCCAGGGAGATGTAGGAGGCTTTTTACTTCTCTGACAGATTCTTTGTGTCATCTCTGGGAGTTTGCAGGGATAATGACATCTAAGACTCTCTAGGAAAGCAAAATGAAGACTTTAGCACTACTACATTAGGTGATGCTGTATTATGGCAACAGTAGACAGTTCTAGAGAATGCACTTTCATTTGTACATTTCTAAGATTAAAAAATGGTGAGAGCATGGCTTACTTAGCACCACGAGACTGAGCCTTAGGAGGCAAAGAAAAATAGGCAAAGGAGATCAGGGTGCTCTTGTCAAATGTTTCTGCTAAACACAAGGAGGAGAAAACTTTTTTTTTTTCCTCTACTACCCTTTCCCATGTAGTAAATGCTTGTCAGAATTTACTTCCGCAGGTGATAGATGTTCTTCACAAACACCAGATGTCACAGCTTAAGGAAGCAAACACAGATGATGATGGTGGGTGGGAGGGGGATTGAAGGGTTGAGGAGGGGAACAACAGGGAGAGGAAAATGTGGTGGGGGTTTGGTTTGTTTTATTTTCCAGGAGGTTACATGGAAACAGAGGCAGCAGCTCAGGAATCTCTGGGATTAGGCAAACTTGGAACACAAGCAGAAAAGGACAGAAGACTAAAGAAAAAGTGAGTACTGTTTTTATGTGACTTTTTTGCTGAAACTTGATTCAAATATAGTATTTTTATTGTTTTACTCAAATGTGTAATGAGAAGCAAGACCATCTACTATGGCATTTTACCAGTGATGTTTCTTTCCAGTGTGAAAGTTTTTAAAGCTGAACATAAAATTTAGAGGAAAATATTCAGTCTGTCAATTGTACAGTATTATTTCATTTGTGAAAGAACATAGGTTTATGAGAGAGACATTGTTCCATTTCACATTGTCATTAATCCTGTGCTTTTTGCCTTCTGTGCAATTCTTAAAGATAGACACATATTTAATGACTATCTATGTAGATTTACTTTTTCAAAAGGGTGAAAAAGCTTTTTTGTATTATCTAGCAAATAGTTTTATTTCTCTTTCTAGATGCCAAAGGTTCCCCATAAACCCTAGCAGCTTCACTTTCTTTTTGCCTATCAGAAAATGCAGGCAAAAAGCAACCAAGCTTTTTTTTTTTTGCATCAATTATATAATTATTTAATGCTATCTTTCATGCACCTCCTTATAAAAACAGTACATTAACTTTTAGAAGGTGCCAGGAGCTACGAAGAACTAATAAGGCTACAAACACAAAAGAAATCTCTTGGCAGCATTGCACTTCCAGTGTAATTAGAGGGTGTCAGAGAAGAAGATGGTACTTAAAAATGACTTTGCAAATTTATTCTGTAAACAAATAGGTTTATTTTTCATCCATAACCATTAACTTTACTGCTATTATTTGGATTCTGAAAGCCTTATTTTTTAAATTTTTTGGGTTTTCGGGTTTGTTTCAGTCTTTTAATATTCCTTTGCAGAATTTCAAGAGAATTTGCAATTCTAATCCAAAGAATCTAGGGATAATGTTTGAGCTTCTCTTTAAATTTTTACGTTGAATATTTCTAATACTTTCCTATCAAGTACTTGATGAAATATAATAATGTCCAAATGCAAGCATTCTGTTTAAATCAGCCCCAATTTAGCAATTAAAGATAGAGAAGTAGTCATTGTGCTAGCTGAAAGAGAAGAAACATTTTAAATTCAATTAAGAAACTCACAATAGCATTCACAGGGATGTTACAGCTGATGTGTCCCTGTATTTCTTATCTATACATTTTTATCGCTGATCAGTAATTTTAGAAATATATGGATGTAGATTATGTTACTATACTTATTTTACTAAATCTAGAAAGCATCTTCGAGGCCATCATTACCGTTCATAAAGAATATAATTTAATTTACAGCAGCATTTTTTTTGAAGTCCCAATGTAGCTTCTAGTTCTGAGGGCTGAATGTACCACAATACTTAAATCACTTTGAAGGGACTAATGCATTCATTTTGTTCACTTTCTTATGTGTTAGTTCTTTAAACTGGGTAAAATAACATAAGACTTGACACACACAACTGTAAACATGACATGACTATTTCATATATAGATTGCCTACCAAGTTCTGGGTCTGTAAATAATGGGTGTGCAGGTAATCTGTCCAATCTCACACAATCAGAACTTTCCCATGCTTTCTGCTTTTCAAGTCTTTCCTTCTTTTCTCCTGTGTCTGTCTGTCCTTGGTTCTTTATGGATTAGGTGTAATCAAAATGTTCTCTGCTGGAAGGAAAGGAATCTTTCCTTTGTGACTATGACTATTCTATTAATCTGAACTGTGTATTATTTATCCTAAGTATATGTTCTCCAACTATGTCATGAAGCAATTTAATTTTTTCCCCTGTTGCTTTTAGGGTTACCTGTCTTCATAGTTTCCCACTTTAGAATCCTCAGAACTGTATTTGAGATTCCTCTTAATGTACTATCAGAGAAAGGTTAACATCCATTACTAGTTTATGTTATATGCTAGATATGTTATATCGTTTTAGAGGAGCTATAATATAGGGAAAAAATGTAATATATTGTGTTAGAGATATACATGAGATTCTACTGAATTATGGTCTTCGTTAGGGTGCCAGGCCATCAATAGAGTGTAAGAGAATTGACACCTGCTTGTAAGAAATGCAGTCACAGAATCACTGAATGGGTCAGGTTGGAAGGGACCACTGTGGGTCATCTGGTCTTGACCCTGCTCAAGCGGGGTCATCCCGGAGCAGGTGGCACAGGATTGTGTCCAGATGCTTCTTGAATATCAGTAAGATATTTGCACTCCTTACCTTAGAAAATACTAAATTGAGACAGTCCAGAAAGTAACTTAAGTGAAAAGCCCTGCCATGCACACAGTAGGTGCAAGGTTACTGAACTGTGTGGTGCAAATGAGGATACTATGCTGTGTAACATTAATGGTGGTGGGGATGTGTGTGAGGCCTTTAAAAGACATAATAAGAGAAGTCTGAGAATCATTTCCTGGATTGTGACGTAGCAATAAGATTTATAGCAGTATGATTGAAGTCCAAATGGTTGATTCCTTTTTTACTGCTAAACAAAACCACTCTACAAACCTTGCAGAGACCGTGAGCACAGTCACTGGAACACAGAGCAGAGCAATTCACCTTGTCAGCATTTCTAACTAACTTGGATTAGGACATAAAAGCCCAGGAGATCCAAACCCACCAATAGGATAGGTAAAGGGTGGGCTAAAGCTGGGAAGTCCTACTTTGTATTACGTTTCAGGTCTGAGAGAGCTTTACTTACGCTGGCTTTGTCACTTCCTCTAAAAAAATAAAAACCAAAGCAGACAAAACCAAAAACAATCTCCAAAAAAAAAACCTGCAATAAAACAAACCAACAATACAAAAAACTTTTACACAGCGATGCCAGAGGCAATTCTCTTTTCTATAAAACAGGTATAATACCACATACTGAAATTGTGTTTCTCTTTGACACGTGCAAGTTAGATGAAATGGCTTTCAGCCCTATTAACAGCTCAGCAAACATCTCAGTTCAGTGGTGGTTCTGGTGCAAGAAAGCAAGGATTCTCCCTTTGATGTGAAGCAGAGGTCAGATTCATCGCTGTGATCAATGTATGAGTACTGTGATACTTCACCAGAATCTGCTATTAGCTTTGATTTAGTTTGGATAGAAGTCATTATAAAAGGACAGACTCCTGCTAAAATTATATCCGTGGCATCTATTAACTGAGAAATACTTAAAATGCTAAATTTCTAATTTTGCATTTTTTAATGTATTTAATTTCATTAGTAATTCCACAAGGATGCCTCTACCCCAGGGATGAAGATGCACGGCATTTCAAATTGCCAGGTGCTGCAGCAGTAGGTTCTAATGGTCCATCAGGTGTCCTGGGCTCCCTCAAGCCAGCATTGCATTGACTCTGGCCCCCATGGAGTTAGGAACACACTGGAGTGTGTTACAGTGTTTTAGCCCAATTTCTTTGCATGGAATCAGGTACTGAATAATACATTTCACTCTGAAAAGTTTAATGAGAGTATGGTAATTCCAGAGACCAATTCTCTCTCTGGTGATTATAGTGCCATTAACCTAAATTTCAAGGTTTCCCTGCTTCTTGTTTAGAAGATGCTATTTAGATGTAAAATTTCTTTCAGTTTCAGTTGACTACTTAAACGTCATTAAAATGTAATTAACAGTCTGTCTCAAAGATATGCTAGACATTTTTAAACCTCCAACAAGAGTCTCTATTCATCCAAAATTCAGTTATTACAGTAAGTTTATTAGGAAGAAGTCTTACTCTTAAGGCATCAAAGAGAAATTAAGGAAGCTGTGAAGAATTTTTAAATTATACCCAACATCTCTTATTAGCTGAGAAGATGAATTTAAGTTGCCTGGCTCATCCATGGATGTTTACTCTCAGACATTAAATAAATGACAGTTCTAGTTAATATTGAAACTTTTTACATCTTACTATTTGTAAATAAAACATGCAGTCTTAGGAAACAAAAGAATGAAGGAAAGGGGTATTTAAAGTGTTTAGGGTGTTATTCATTGTTTTGTGAAATTAAGTGATGTTGGGGTGTGATAAAGAATAATGCACCTAATTTTTATTATTTAAACTAGACTTTGTATTTCGCTTCACTTGTTCTATATAAAAGCTGGTAATATTTTGTATATAGGATCTTCTGCCTTTTGCTTGAACTTTCAGAGCCTGTTTGGCTAAAGAGAAACTTCTTCAAGAAAACTCGGGGCTTTGGACTAGAAGTATTAATGGCGCAGATACTGTCTGTCACTGTTACACTCATTTGAATCTCCCAACGATTTAAATAGCTTGCACTCCTCTAAACCATACCTTTTAAATAAGATGAACTTTCCAGAAGGCACCCATCACAAAATGAAGGATGGGACTTTTCTCTTAGTATTTTTTTTCCTACTGATTAACAAGTCTCCCTCTGGAAAACGGTTACCTCATTTCCAATTCCGAATTTTGTAGCTGACTGCAGCTACCAATTCTCTGTGACTGCGTATCCACGATCCCAGATGTTCATTGCATCATCCTTTGTGGGTGTTGCGCAAACTGCTCGCAGTTACTTGGCCTTGGCATTCACACAGGGTTGTCATGATAGCCCAAGCCAGGACCCAGCACAGGAAGTTCAGGTCACTCCAGTTTCTATTGCAACTTGTGTCCTCTGAAACAGCAGAAATTGATCAGTGTGTGTCCCACAAGACAATTCATACCTCAAAAAATGTGTAGATAACACTGTGCCTAAAGTAAAATAAACTGTATACCCCTTAAAAATGCGTATCTCCACTGACCTCATCTCAGGTAACAAATTAAGGCACTTTAGAGAAGCTGTATAAATGTTTTACTGTCTTTTTCACTAAAATTCCATACAATGAACCCTTTATGACAACATTCTAAAACAATGAACTCAGCCAAACTTGAAATATTATGAAATAGAGTTGTGTTTGCTTCCCTTTTTGCTACAACTATCTGAGTGAACATCAATTATTTTCTCTTTATCCACAGTTTTGCTCAGGAGTGATGGCAAATTTCCCTTACCCAGAAGCCTCACTGGTGGCAAATACAGCTCTAAAGAGTTTTGCTTCGTGCAGTGTAGTACAGTTCCGAGGGCCGGGAGCCCTTCTCAAACGTAATGTTTGATTTAATCTGCAACAGTATGCAAACTAGCAGCAAATAAGTGTCTCTCTGAAGAAGTACAAGACTTATGTATGTCATATGCTGCATGAAAGTGTGTAATAATTGGTCATAGTCAGTGACATTTCACAGGATGTGTTTATTTTATCCTGTGTAAAGCACCACCATAAGGCAAGGTTTGAGAGACATTTCAGTGCTATGTAGTCCTAGATTGCCACTCAGAGGTGGATTTGACCTTGTGCATGCTGCTGGTACAGTGGGAGATGGCTTATGCCATCCCTTCTGCAGCAATCCCAAATACAAATTATTCTATAATTGTGTATTTTGTGCAAATTATTACAAAAATCCCTGAAAACGAATTCACATGCAAGCCAGCTGCTCTGGATCATGCTGGCAGGACCCCAGTCCAGAAGCTGCTAAATCCCCCAGTTTATTAATATGAGTCAAGAGCAGAGCTTTAGCCTCACTTTTTTCTTTAGTTTTGTTTGATTTGACTCTGGACAAGAATCTATTAATTCCATATTTCCAAAGCAAGCTTAAGATGTGAGGTTTATATTTTCCAAGGAAAATCAGAGTAAACCATTCTTTCCCAAGAACCTGGTTTTGGGGGGATTTACTCCACAGCTACAGGTTTTTGTTTGCCAGATACAGCTTCCTGCCTTCAAGTGCATCACAGAAGAGCCTTGATGTGCCAGGACACGTACATGTGCTTACATGCATGAATAAACACTTCTAAAATCAAGTCCTAAGTAATTCACATATGTAAAATTATGGTGTAAAAAAGATATTCTTAGTATTCTTATAATGGCCTTATAATTAACTTTGCAGAGAGAATTGCAATGCTGTTAAGTCTTAGCTGACTATCGTGATGTACATGTTAAACAGCAGGAACATCCATATGAACAGGAGAGCATGCTGGATTGACTCTTCTTTCTTTCTATTTAGGGAAAAAAAAGAATGATAAATGTTGATAAGTTCATTTGATAAACAGACTTTCATTTTTTTTACGGGCAAATCCAAGTTTTCGATTTCTGTCAACAGGCAACTTGAAAAAATATCTAGGTAGAATATTTTGTGGAACAAGAGTTCGAAACACTGTCGTTATCATGTAGCTGCTTTTGAATCCACATGATGTCCCTTTAATTAGGTTAATTAATTAGGTTTCATGTGTGCAACTGCAATTAGAATTCGATGTAGTGTATTTGTGACTACGAATAATTTCTGTCCTCTGCAGTATGCAAATAGCTGTTTCTAATGATTTTTTTGATTGCACACATTTTAGAAAAATGAATCCAATTGAATTAATTAGAGTGCTTTTCTGTGCCATCCACCTAAATGTTCCTATATACTTAATGCTTATTAAACACCATTGCATCCTAAACATATGCTATTTTTTTTTTTGCTGTAGCTCTTAAGAATACAATGTCTTTTTCACCCCCAATTTTTTATTTTCTGAATCTTCAGGAAGATTCAAGTTTTGCATTTAATTTTGTTCCTTCCTACCCTATCTGTGAAAAACTCCCTGATATTGTTAGTAGCTTTTAGACTGATCTTTAGGTTTTCTTCCCTTTGTAGCAAACAATACTGTGTTCAGTAGATGTTATTTTCTATTTTGTCATTCTGGTGAAGGAAGGAGAGGTGCTCAGTGTTCTGATATGCAGTTGAGGATTGTCTGCTGTGTGCAGCATGGTTTTCTCTTGTCTGGATCAGTGTCTAGTCTTTGAGACACACATGAAAATGTATTTTCTTTTTAAACTTAATTCTTTTAGCAAATATTTTAACTGGAACGCTTACTTTCAAATCGTTAGTCAGTCAAAGCTTTTGCAATATTAAAAACGTGTTTTGCTCTTACGTTGGTATTTGGAGCCTTTTTAGCATTACAAATGTAAAGATAACTGGGTATTTATTTTGCAGAGGATTATTCAACCTTACTCAGATTATTCTGATGATGGAAAAGATGATACAACATATTTTATTCTACATCTAACCCATACTTTAAAAAATATTTTTTTTTTAAAAAATAATATTTTTATCCTTTGCCAAGATTTTAAAATTCTTTTCCTCATAAAAGATAAGAATATTTGTATCAGAAAATTGCAAGTTTTTAATAAAACAAAAATCCCCAAGGCTCTGGTCCCTATCTTCTCTTCATGTATAAGCCTATCCATTGCAATTTGGAACTTCTGGATAAATTTAAGCTTATACCCTGCTGCATGCATCTGGCTCTCTAAACAACTCTCTCCAGCAGATGGAAATATCCTATCAGATTAACTGTAGATTTAGGATTTAAAGGAAGAATGGGTAAAACACAGCAGAGTAAAAAAATTCTACACAACTTTTATATTAATATATGTCTAAGGAAAATGTAATGAAATGGTGATAAGTTTGTTGTCTTATGGCAAAAAAACCCCAAAGCCATAAAAATACCCTAAAGGTAAAACCTAGAATTAAAGGTCCATTTTTCCCTGCTGTATTTTATTATTCTCCGACGAGATGCTCGGGAAGTGACGGAATGTCCCTTGATCCTCTGCTCCTATCATGGCCTTCAGGGCCCGTAAATTATCCCCAGGTGACTGCAAACTTTCAGCTCATTAAAACTGCAAGAAAATTCCTTGCGTTCCAGTCAATCCCCCTGTTTATCTCGACGCATACCCAAAAGCGTGCTCAGCGGAAAATGCAGCAAATAGCAGTTCTGGTTCAATATACTCCAGAAGGCTCAAAATTAAAAGCTTTTTAAGCAAAGGTGATCACGTCAGTCTTTACAATTAGCTTGGTAGAAAATGAGCATGAATCATGAATGCATATTCAATTCTAGTGCTACTTCCATCAGATTTGGTAATTTTTGTAATAGCTCTCAAGTACTTTACTTATATTACACAACTTTGTTGTCCTTCCCTTCCTTTATCTTCCTGTCTTAAACTTTCTATGTATAAGTTTGTCATTTGTTTGCATCTCCTTTTCTCTATCACTTTCTCTCCTCTCTCTCAGCTCTTCTTCTGATCTTGCACACATGAAAACAAAATTTAAGTCCTCAAAAACAGTGCCCTTCTGAACTGACTGAAATGTCTGCAACCTCCTCTTGGTTAATCAGAGCAAAGGCTTTTCACCTCACATTTTCTACCAAGCATTTATAGATCTCTGTAAATCATTTGTTAATAGAAATGTAATATTTTGAGATGTCTGGGTTTCATTCAGGCCTATAATTTTCTTTTTTATGATGGCAATTAATGGATGATGTAGAAAGTTTATTATCAGCAATGACATCCTACTTTCTCCTCCACATACTGTACCCATTATATTGGCAATAATAGGTTACCTAGAGGGCAAATCATTCATACCAATGTTGTTACTGATCTAGTGTTAGTATGATTAAAATTAAAATACTGCCAGGCATAAATAGCCATTGAAAATGTTAGTCACTTATGTACATGAAATCTGCATTTTAAAAACAAGCAAACAAAAACCAAAACAAATTTTACAACCAAGTCTAGGTCATTTATAATTACTATGAGATGCTTTGCTAAAATATTATTAAAGTGCACATAGAAAAGTAAACCTTGGTTTCTAGTCCACTCAATTTTCCTGTGTATCTGTGGTAATTGGGTTAAATCCACAGGTTTGGGATTTTCAAGATTTTTGAGGTTACACAAAAAGCCTGATGAAATTATTCAAATCTAAGCAAAAAGCTTTGATTTGAAAGCCTACTCCGCATTCTCTGTGTTTATAGATCTTTGGCATGAGTATGTATTGTAGGTGGAAGATTGATGTGCTGAGTGGTACCTACTAAACAGCCAACAGGAGTTTAATGAAAATCTCATTTTGACAATTTCATCTGTTCTTCTCAAGAGCACTTAAGTTTTCTAAAGTATTGAAAGACCAGTTACAAAGATTTCTGCAGTTATAATGGTGATATTATTTTATCTATCATACTATTTATTTTTTTTTTATGGACTACTATATGTTCATTAACATTTATGTGCTTTTTTTTCCATTCATCTCTCTTCATCTCATGAAAAGCATATCTGGGTAAGTTAAAATGCCATGGCTGCTGAACATATTAATCTTCAGCACCATGTTTATTTTCTATGTTTTATTCCTACTTTTTTTGTCTTTCTGTGAATCTTATGTCACAAATCCATGCAGAAAACTGAAACTGAATCCATGCAAAAAAATGAAAGCTTTCAAAGTATTCAGAATAATGGTAAACCTTGAAAGCATACACAAATTTAGGTCAGGACTTTCTCCTGAAGTGCTTAACAGAATGAATTAACTGCTTGGAGATAACTTCTGTCATTTTGTTGGGGTTTTTTTAAATAAACACATTTTGGGAGGTCTAAAGTCCAGAATCACAAAGTCATTTGAGAGTTAAAGTCAGTGGAAAAATTACGAGTTTAACAAATGCTGTTAAGGCATAAATTCTGTTTAATTAAATCACAGAAGACTCACAAAGCACACAATTTTTTTTTAATTCCATTTGAGCCCTTATGCTGTTTCAAAGCAAACATATATGCAAAAATGTTTTATTTGTGCATATAATTTTACATTTTCTTTTTCACCAGTTCATTTTCTTGTTTGTTTTGGTTTTTGTAACTGTTAACCCAATATAAATTTTTAAATCTTCATCTCTTCTTTGATCTATTGTAGAAATGCTATTTCTTCTTGAATAAGAATTTGCAGACTTAAGGAGGAAATTTCAGGAGGAAAGGGTACAGAACTCAGAGAGCAAGGGTTACCACATTAATTTAGAATATGTGATTATGAAACAGCTTTATAAAAATAGATCTGATAACATTTGATCAGCCTGGGAACACTGAGGGTCTCTAACGCAGTACAATGCACACCAGATTGCAAGACTGTGTATTATGCAAGTCTGCTTATTTCACAGCTATTTTGTTTGGTTTTTAATACCAGCCCTCTGAAGCTCTATTTGTCAGGGTCTGTCTTAAGCACTCCTGAATGTGCTTCACTTAGCTTAAGAAATACCTTCAGAAAAAAAGAGTGCTGCCCTTCAGTTTGCATACAGCTTAAAAGTACACCTAACACAGAATATTCACAGCACTGTTATTCTGTGTTATCTGGGATACTGTGAAATTTATACTTCCTTATTTTATAGATTTAAAAACCTTCTGTTTATTAGTTGCATCTTGATTTCTGTATTTCAGTCACTTTTTTTCTGAAAGCTCCTCAAAGTTGAATACAAAATACTTTGTAAAACATTAGAAATTCAATTTTGTCCATTGTTTCCAGTCTGACATGATATTGGGTATCAAAAAGGAGAATGAGGATTTCACATCATTTAAAATCTAGATCACTTAAGTATCAAAGTTCAAACAGGATCTGGCATAGTTTTTAATTACTGCAGTCTTTAAGTCAGTTGGATCTTTTCAGATTAAATTAAATCTGTATTGTGTGGTAATATGAAGTCTTGAGTCTCTCCCCAACCTCCCACTCCACTTCCTACTTTAAATCCATTTATAGTCTTGCAGAAAATACATATATAAAATGTAACTTGCTATTTTTTTAATACATTATTAACTTATACAAATTCAACTCTTATTTTTTCATAGAATGTCGTGAGTTACAGGATTCTGGCATATCTTAAATATTTAGCAAATGACAATAGAAAGGATAAAATCCAAATCCAGCTTAATTCATTAGAAATCCTGTCTCCTGATTTTTTCAGTCTTTGAATGTATGTTAGATTTCAAGCGGCAGATGTGTTTAATCTTACCTTGAAATCATAGGATTACTCAGATAAATACAGCATAATTGGTCTATCTTTTCTGTCTGGGTCTCTTCTAGAAACCTATCGTGTACAGTACTTTGTTGTAAATGAAACATTTTACTATTTGTGATAATAATATTCATAGTAATGTCAGTTAATAATCAGAGGACCTGCTAGGTAAAAACTTCAATCTGTTTTCTGTTTGAGAAAATGTCTGTGACTAAAGGCCATTTCACAGTCTAAATTACCCATTAGCCAAATTTTTAAATCAATTCTGCCTTTGTTTTACAAACATGATCTGGTTCTTGACTTCACTGTGCCTCCTTTTCAATTTATCTCACATTTATGATTATGAGACATTATATAATATGTGCAGTATAACATGCCTGAGGTCTTTTCACGTGAACCCTTATTAGATATCAGAGTAAATCCTATTACTTGCAGAAATGTGAAGATCTGTGTTGAAATATTGTTTACGTTTCATGGAGACAATGTCTGGCCGTCGTGTATTGCACAGAGTGTTTGCCTTATGTGTGTTAGACATCCTAAGCTGTCACTGCTTGTTTGCTTCATGGGGGGCAGCCTTATCTTCGTGAAGAAAATTAAATGCCACTGAATGACACACTTTCAGTCAGGATATCGTTAACTTCCTACACCAATTCTATTTAAAGTTCTATTAATGTTTTTAATAAAGTTCATTGGGTTTTATGCAATGAATTGATGACAGCTGCTGATACAGAGCTAGAATTTGCCTGGTGCAGCAGAAGAATACATATGAGGTAGATTTGCAGGATAGTAACATAGTCTCACTCATCATTTCTGCCTTCCTGTTGCTTCCATGTCCTCCTCCGGCCCAAAGGTTGATTGAAGCTTTCACCAGTCCCCATGCTATGAGATGGTTGTGCTCTCAGGTTTTTAGGTCGATCTGGGCAGTTTGTTGTACCTGGCTGTTAGATGAATGGTGCTAAGGTGTTAACAGTGCCTTTAGCAGGTCATTTTGGGGAGGATTAAACATCAGAAGCCAGTGCTAGGGAGGCAGCCCTGCTTCTCCAACACACAACTCCGCAACACAACTTGATATTATGTGATTTTTCTTTACTGTCTTTGAAGAAAATGTGAAGACAGCCCACTCCCTAAAACACACAAATAAAAGTATTTCTCAAATTTTGGATGGATGTTAAACAGTTGATGTTCATGAAATTTCCAGACTTTACGAAACCAGGCTCAGGGTAATGATATATTTTAAATAGCATATTCCAGTTACTCCCATAATATCTCCAGGAAGAGGATTTTATTCTTTAGCAGTAATGTTATCTTTAAAAATATGGCTTTAATTTGGAATTCATTCCAGTGGTAGTAAGTGCTTTAAAGCCCTATATGCAAAATAATGTCATTTCTAGTAATGCCTAATTAATGTCAATTTTTCCTTATCAGCTTGTTTTCATATGTTGCCAAAAACCTAAGCAAGCATGGAAATAATTGCATTTTAATTCCCTTCTTTCTCGCCCAAGCAACATGGACACATTGTAACATGCAGTACTCTTCTGACAAAGTCTGAGGAGGGGAAAATCCCCTTTCCCCTGCAAAGCACCTTCTAAATTAGACAGGCTGTTTAATGCTTTTCATGATTCCCCAACCCCTGTATTTGTAATGAAGGGAAGAGGGAGCAATGAGCTCTAGAGTATTTGTCTCTTCTTGCTCCTGTGATCAACGGTGTGTTTTTGCAAGGAAAATTGAACTGCAGTTACCGATATTGTGCTTTGGGGTTCTTCTGTTTTCAGGAAGCCAGTGGCTATCCCATAAGGACAATTTTAGACAACATTTTGTCCATTCTAAAATATTGTTCTATATTCCAAAACAGGCAGGTCACTGGATTCATTTTTCAGGTGATTTGTACAATTGGTCAAAACAGTGCATATTATTTCCTACATGATACTTTTAACTTAATGAAAGGGTGGATTTTTTTTTTCCTGTAGTGCTAGTTCATATTACAAAAAAACAAAACAAAACAAAACACACCATTAGACTTTTCACTGACTGCAAACTAAAGAATATCTCTCTTAGTCAAAAATAGAAATTCTGGGTTTAGTTTTGGCTTACAAATTGAAGGTTCAGGTTTTACAGATCTCCTAGTTTGTATTAAGAAGTAGTCAAAGATTAATATTCCAAAAGTAAATTATAATTTCAATAAACTTCAATATTTCAGTTCTGTTTATAAGCATCATCTGAGGAAGGCATTATAAGTTTTGAAGCATTAAATTATTTTTCTGGGAACAAAATACCATAAAAGTCCTTTTACTATTTCTCCGCAGCAGTGAGTGAGGCACAACCCTTATGATGGCTATATTTCATGTGCATGTCCAAGTACAGGATTTTTAACGTTATGCTAAAAATATTTTCAACTCAGAGCAATTTCCTTCTACACGCAAAGACCATTTGGATTATGTTTATCAGACTGTAGGCTTTGGCTATAGCCCATGCATATATACACATATATATGGCATCTCGTTTCTGTCCTGGCCCATTTTCTTCAGTCTAAATCAATAACCACAGCTCTGTTTTCCTTTAGCTCTGTGAGGCAGACTGCCTCTGAAGTAACAGCTTTCCCACTCTGGGAGAATGTATTGGTTTGAGAATCACTGGAATAATTCTAAGCCTCCACACCAAGCCTCGGGCTGGTACCAATGTTGCAAAGTCACACAAGACTCCCTAGAAATATGTACTTTGTAATTTCAGTACAAAGGAACTAAGTTTGTCATGGAAGTGAGACCTTAAAGTGTCAATGCCTCTTCTGCAGGCTTCTCAGTTCCTGAGGCCGCGCAGAGGTTTAACACAGAATCAAAGAGGCCAAGACTGCCTTCCCATCTCCTCGTAGTCCTGGTGCTGCTGCTCTCCTGCTTGGAGCAGGAGACCAACACAAGCGAGAAAGGCCAGTGGCCCTCAAAGCCATTATCTCCTCTTCTCCTTAGCATGTTACCCAGCCCTGCCCTTTCATCTGGGATAATTGAAGAGAATAGCCCAGAAAAGGAAACTCTGGGATCAGGTTCCTCCGGGGGTGGTATGTCCATGGGACTCTGAGCTGCAGAAGGGGCTGCTCCCCGGGCTTGGGCTGGCTGTGGGGAAGGAGCACATTGTACAGGGTTTTGTGCAGTCCGTGCTCTGCTATGGGACACCAAAAGTGGCCAGGTGAGGCAGGGGCATTCCTGAAAGCTTGTCTGTCCCTAAGGATGGCGAAGCCAGCTCTCAGACCCAGTAGCCTCAGGAGTCCTGCAGCCCTGTTGTAGCATCTGAGGGAGGTACAGCATCACTGTAGCACCTGCAGAACAACCCTAAGGGAAGGCTGCAACCCAAATACCTCATCCACAGGCAGCTGGGATGTGGCCAAGTCTGGCCATGCCTTAATTCTGCTCTCCTAAGCAGGCAGGTGAATACCTTTCATAGGCATTCACTACTTGTCTCCCTGGGAATGTGGCGTTCCTGCATTCCCATCGGCTGCTGAAGGTAACATGGTGTTCGTGTACCCAGAGAGCAACTCCTCGTTTTACTGAGGGTTATGCTTTCACAGAAATCAGGGATAGCTCTACAGTGGCTTGGGATGTATGAGTGACAAAGGAAAGGTGTGCTGCAAAGGCTGTGCGGGAGGAGAAGCTAGATCAACTTCAGTAATGCCATCAGGTATTTGTAATGTTACCTATTACTGCAGCATAAACACAGAAAATAAAGCAGCTTTCTTTCTATAAATATTCAGAGCCAGGGATTTAAACTTGTATGCAAAATCTCTTATTTGAGTTCCATTTTCTGCTAAAGCCAAATTCTCTCAGTGTGGCCCCTTGGCAATGCAAAAATCCCTACAGGACTACTCCTTACAAGTAAGATCACTCCACTGCTTTTATCTGATGTGATTTTGTAGTACATATTTTTGAAAGGCTGCTAAGGCAGCGAAGAATTGTCAAGGGATAACTGAAGCACAAAGGCTGTAGTAATAAAGGAGGACAGAACAAAATTGAAGCCATAATTCCAAGATTTTCTTGTTATTTGGAAATGTAAGCAAATTTTAATACTACATTAGCATAGTCCTTGTCTAATTTGTTTTTCACTACAGCTTGTTGCTGAGAGCATTCTTTTGTGTTTCACCCAGTAGGAGGCAGCTGAAAACATGTTGTTAAATACCAGAAGGAAAAGACATTTGAAGGACTACGTTTTCTATGCCACCACCACAGTGGAAATGTCTGGTGAAATAGCTGAATAGAGCATTTTCGTGATAGTCTAGCTGACTGGTTTATACGGAGCTATACCAAGTATTTAATACCACCATATTAAAAGTATAAATTAAGCTTTGAGAATGATGTTTTACATATACACCAGTTGTAGTCCAGAAAAACTGTAGATACAGCATCTGGATTGGTATTCAATCAACTGAATAGAGACATATCTATGTATATGTATAAAATTGAGAAATCACATCAATTCTATAATTATGAAAATATATACATCAGTAAACCATGTAGAATTCTTTTCTATATCATCAAGAATTAAAAGGATGCAAATATGGAACTACTAAAGATACAATCAACTCTTAAATAGCCACAGATGGCACATTTAAGGTACAGAATAGCTGTCCTCCACAAGCCCTAGCATTGTGCATAGCTGGTACAGCTGGCTTAGTGTTTCGAACACAGAAACCTCTCAGATCCATCTGCATTACACCCATGCTTAGTTCATGTCGAGAAGTTGCCAGTTCTGGGCCTTTCTGAGTCATTACCAGACCAGAGATAAGTTAGTCTCAGGAGGAGTCCCTCAGTTTTCTCTTCACCAATGTCTGTTTTGATACCCCTTCATTATAGGGTATACTGATTTTTTATTGCTTTGGCTAAAGAAGAGACAGAAACCTCGCCTTTTGTATGTTAGATGTTTAAAAGGATGTCAGAAAAAAGGAAGAATTTGGAATAGATTGAGAGTACGTTCAACAGGAGAAAGAGCTGTACTGTTAACTGGTGTGTTCTGTGCTTTTTCTATGCCTGTCATTGTGCTTCGCTGTTATTACCCTTCACCAAAAGGCAGAGTTGCCTCTTTTTGTCCCAACAGATGCCTCCACGTATTTACCATTTCTTGATCCATTTTTAGACATGAACTTCTGGAAGAGGCTCGGAGAAAAGGTTTGCCTTTTGCGCAGTGGGACGGACCAACGGTGGTTGCCTGGCTGGAGGTGAGTGCTGGGCATAACTCGAACATGTGAGTGGCATTTGTGGGGCTGCTTCTTTGTGCTTGTCCCTACAAACCTTAACAGAGACTGTGACAGCCTCTTCCCCTCCCCCTGGGCACCGTGCCATCGGCACTACGTAGATTTCGACACTGGGTGGTGTAAATTAGAGACTAGAGCTAAAAAAAGTAAGACAGAATTACAAAGTGGGATGGGGACCAGAAATGAGCTCGAATCCCAAATTTTTGAAATCTTTGAATTTCTCGGTCTCTAAATTCCTAAAGTCTAGGAACTTCACAGACAGTTTATGTAGAATTATGTGTTAATTTTAAATAAATTTAAAGAATTTGTAACTTTCTGCATTTTAAAAACATAATGGGAATGTGTGCAGAGAGCTGTCCTTTATTTGGAGGACCTAAATGAATGGGTTTTGGAAATCAAGAAGAGAAAACATTCAACAGAGCTGTCATCAATTTTGACAAAAAAATCAGTGAGTGTTTTAGGTGAAGGAACTACTCAAAAAATAGTTACACATATGCTGAGGGGAGAAGAAGGCAGAAAGTAAGAATGTTCTTATACAAAAACACTTTTACATGGCAAGGCTGTAACACTTCAGTGCAGATACAAGCTCTCTGTTGGCTCAAAGAACAAGAGTCTATTCCTTACCATGCCAAGCATCTCTACCTATTCCCAACTTTTCTCCTGCCTGCTCTAGCCATCATCCACTGACCGGCAGTTAGACTTTGTAAAGTTTTCCCCTTCGATTGAAAAAAAAATCCCTCTCCAAAGCTTTGACAGAAATATGCTAGTGAATACATGAAAGATGAGAAATGAAAGCAGCTAATGTCTACAAAATTTCTGCTTCACATTGGAGTTGCTGAAGGTACCTAATGAAAAAGACAAAATGAAAACTGCAGAAAGTCGGTACAAACGTTTACATATGACCTTGGAAAACGAGATTATATCTTCCTTTCCAATAATCTCTGTTAATATGGAACAATCCTTAATTTAACCACTACTTGACTTTTTCATATGTCTTTAAGAGTTCTGCAACCAGATTTATACCAGTCATAAATATTAATTATTACAGTAAAAGCTGATTTGCTGAAGTCTATAATTTCTGATACCAATACCCTCATCTTTCAAGGTGATCCACAATTTCAAGCAGTTTTTGACAAGTCTTAATTTTTTTTTCCCCTTGATTCTTTTCTGAAAAATAGGATATGTTTCCCACTGTCTGAGAGGGGCTGTAAAGAGAAATCATGGTCTGTGAAGTTCTTGGGGAATATGATGACAGGAGCAGAGGAGAGCTCATGAGGAAGTTAATGTTGCAGTAGTAAGTGCAGATTGAACACTGATGATAAAAAGATATGAGGATAGGAGTAGCGTGTTTATTCAGTGAGCATCAGTGCATTCAGTCAGCAGATGGACACTGTGTGCATTTCATACTCTCCTGAAGAAAAATATAACATATGTGTTCATCTTCAGCTAAAGAATAAAATACATATTAAAGGAGACAAAGGCTGAAATTTAAGAAGTATATTGTGAAATTTTCAAACTTTTCCGGGCTTTTCAGCCTTAGTATTTATTCTTGTTGTTTGTATGTAGCACAGACATAGTTGAGAAATATTTTTGAGAATTTTGTGTTTTCTTAATTAATTATGGAAAAGTATATCAATCTTGATATCTGAGTTCTCTGTCTAGAATGATTACTGTGTTCTCTTTTTAGAGACTGTTCATCTAACATAATTTTCTGCTAGACAGCTATTTATTGAAGAATTTACTTATTTTGTTAAAGAAATCATTTACCTAATGAGCAGCACACATTTAAATCTATTTCTACAGAGTGAATAACTCCCAGTGTTTATGCTTTTCTGCTTTTCAAGTGCATGTGTGAAAAAAATTAATGTCAAAATAAATGAGGTGATGAGACACATTTTAAAGTTATGCATAGTTTTCTCATGGCCCTTTGTTTAAGTGCAGCTGGATGTTATCTACATAATTTTTGTTTGTTTGTTTGTTTTTCTTTCATGAAACCTTGTATTTTGTAACAGTTTGATGGAATTAGATCATGTTTTTAAGGTTTAGACTAGCATTGGATGGAGGGTAGTGGCGAATCCCATTGGTGGGAAGGACTTTTTCAAACACAATGCAGTCATTTCTCAACCTTTGTGATACTTCAGGACTCAAAGCCTGACTGAGCCTTTTGCAACCTGACAGTCAAGTCTGTTTCTCTGTGACATAAAAGTGACCTGACAGCTGTCTTTTATGGAAATATTTCCCAGAAAAGGTATAAACTTCTTAATAACCACACAGTTCTTCCCCCTACTGTGTCAAATGAAATGAAAATCCTTTCAATTCGTCACTGCTTTCCAGATTTGTTGGTGAATTTCCTCGTTTCCTTGACCTTGTGTCCTGTTTTAGTAAGTCTGTATTAAGAAAAAAAAACCCCAACAATGGAATCAGTTCATTCTGATGGCCTATTTGAGATGCACCTAGCTAGGTCTTTGTTTTCCATTGTGTTATCCCTAAAATCTCAGTGATTATGGCATTCACTGCTTATGTTCTTCTCACAGGCTTTGCTAAGCATAATGTACTTCATACCACGATTAAAAACCTCACCTATATGTATCCCTGATATGAAATTACCTCCTTTGGGAAAAAAGAGCTGTAGACAGTGACAGACATATTAATGAGGCAGCATAAAATGAGAAAGCTGCAAAAAACAAGAATAATTCACACTCACTAGGTCCTCTTACAAGGAAAGACTAAGTGGTGAAGCAAGGCTGGCCTGGGCTAGTAAGACTAACATAAGGAGAGGAAAAGCATGTAAGTATATATCTTCTAAATCTACAGGTGATAGAGCTGTGCTCACATTTTGCTGCACCTTCTAGCCAGTATTTTCTAGCTGGGCTGTGACACCATGCCAGACTGTTCCAAAATTTACTCTAAAGTCCATCCCTGATAGGTTGGTTGTTTGAACTGGGCTTGGTTAATTTCTACTAAGAAAATAAAAGCTGAGAAATATAAGATTGTGTCCCTTGAGTACACCACATTAAAAAGAGAGAAAGCCATTTTAGTACAAAACTGAAGCAATTACTTCATTCTTCCTAGCTGATTTTCTGTACATAAGATTATCAGATGGGCAGTAACACTGACTTGTGCCAGTACTTGCTCATTAAAAATGTGGGAAAGCCTCGCTAGCTCCCCCAGAGCTGCCCTTCTCAGGGGAATCTGCGAGCTGACCTGGAGCGTCCCTGGCAGGACGATCAGCACAGGTGCAGGCGGTGTGGGGTTCGCAGGGGCAGTCCTGCCCGGAGGGGAAGGGCGCTCTCTGATGATAAAAGGGGTGCCCCGGAGGTAAAGGAGTGGGAAGGGTCTTTGTGTAGGTTCCAGCAAGATGGTTCATTGTGGAAAGTCCAGGGACGAAGACACTGGGAAAACTGAAGATCTGGGTTTATAAGGGGAACAGGACAACCAATCAGGGAAGGGCAAATGGGCGGAGGGAAACTTGAGGGACAACCAGGGAACAAATCAGAACTGGGGAAGGAGGGACTGGGTAGGGAGGAACCAATGGGGTGTCGAAGTGACCAGAACTTTTGAGAACATAATGAATATTTAACAGGGGATATACATATTGAACAGAGAACATACATAATAAACAGGGAACACAAACACGAGGGAGAATCACACATAGGTGTCCTCAGCAGATGGCTGGCAGCTCTCCTCCCTGGACCTTCACCACCAGTTCAGGGCAGAGGTCCGATGACCACGAGGGTGCTGCAGCCCTCCAGGGGGCTGAGCCACTGCCACAGGAAAGGAGTAGCCCAGGGGATGGAGGCACACAGCTCTAAAAATAATTCAAAGCACGCCTTGCTTTAAAGTTCTGATTACAGTAAAAGCAAAAAGAATTCACATGAAATCATGGCAATTTCAAAGGTTCTGAAACAATTTTGTTTTATTAAAGACCATGATGTTCATACTCATTTGTGTGTGTCACCATGCTTATCCAGACTGATAGGTGTCCTGACGATTATTTATTTAATATTGGTCATTAATTAATTGATTATTAGTGGTCACGACACCGAGTCTGACAGAGTTTAAGAAGCTTTAGGACAACGCTCTTGGCATTTGATGTGATCCTTGAGGCTGTTCTGTGCAGAGCCAAGAGCTGGACTGAATGATGCCAATGGGTCCCTTCCAGCTCAGGATATTCTATGACTGTAATTTCATTTGAGAAATGAAGCAGTGCTTTGGATGAAATGTCCTTTCTCTTCACAGCTCTGGCTAGGGATGCCAGCCTGGTATGTCGCTGCCTGCCGTGCCAACGTGAAGAGCGGAGCTATCATGTCTGCTTTGTCCGATACTGAGATTCAAAGAGAAATTGGAATCAGCAATCCTCTTCATCGCCTAAAACTCCGATTAGCAATCCAGGAGATGGTATCACTGACAAGTCCATCAGCACCTCCAACATCCAGAACAGTGAGTCCTGTTCAGCTAACTTTTTCTTCCCGACTTCACCCTACAGGAGTCTGCAGAAAAACTCTTGTAGTAACAGAGTGGCTCTGTGATAACACATACTTCACAATCAGTGGGAACTGTCTGATAGAGACTCAGAACTACTTGCTCATCACTTGCTTGATTGTTGATTGCTGATGTTTTTCTTTTATCAGATATTCTTATTTTTTTTAAGCCATTGTTTTGATTATCCTTGATGTTATCTAAATCAGTATTGAGCATCTTCTTTGTAATTTTGCCTGTATTTTTGCCTTTCTCTTCCTTCAAATCATCTGTACCAGCCTAAACAGATTGTGTTTCTCTTTTTTTGTTTGTTTGTTCTCTTTCTTTATTTCTTTTTTTGGGGTGGAGGGGAGGGCAGGTGTTGGGAGAAGTTGTGTAGGAACACGACTCTTTTGAGTCTTTTTCCCATTCCCGTTTTTGCACCCTTTCAAATGTTACCTAATATGAGTCAGCTTGAGGTTCTTCATGCTTTTAAGAGAAGCAGTGATTGGAGGTGTGAGGGGAGCGTCTGGAAGGCTGAAGTGGAGCCTGTGCATTCAGTGAGGAAGGAAGAGAAAGTGGCAGCAGACAGGAGGGAAGCAAGTAAAGATACACAGAGACACAAGTCTGAAAGGAAAGGGGAATATATCAAAAAGAGCAAGGAAATAGATCAGGGGAGAGTAAGAATTAATGTGCTATAGATAAAAAGCAGGAAAAATAGGCCAAACTGATGAGTACAAAAAGAAACAAGATAACAAAAGGGGAGTTTTAAATGCTGAGATATGCTGATGGTAATGGCTATGAAAGAAGCAATGGAGTCTAACAGAAAAGAGGCTGGATCAGATGGAAAACATGGCATAGAAGTGAAGGACAAAGACTACTACTCAAGTAGTGTAGCTCAGATTTCTACTAGCAAGTTAATGATAATGATAATGTTAATTACATATTTATATTTTGTAATACATTGTCTTCATTAAATTTATGGAGAATATTTTGGTGGAAATTAGAATTCAGATACCTTGGAGAGGTACCAGATCCACTGAGCTACATAAGCAACTGGGCAACAGCACTAATCTTGATACTGATTGCCCTTTCATCTTCATGTTGCTAATGTTCTCTAAATATTGTAGTTCACCACCTGGTACTTTCTTCCCTAGGAACAGTTTTGTGTGTCATTACCATGGTAATATTATGAATTGTAATGGATTTTACCAAAGTAAAGCAGTAAAGACTCAATATGATACTTGAATTACTACACAAAATTAATTTTTATTTTAAAAGCATAAGAGATAGGTATTTCAAAGCATAAAAGCATTTACACTTATGAAGTGAGAGAATATTACGCTCAAGCTAAAAACATTGGGAGTACTTTTGCCTTGTTTTCTTAATTCTGCCTGAGTAACTGTCGGTGCACAAAGCTGCCCTGCCCTGGAATGTGCATTTCTGAGTCCCCAGTCTTTCTGCTACTCCTCTTTCTCAGGAAAGGAGTTAATTTATCTCAGGTCTCCAGAAAACATAGCAGACATCCGTGCCCCCTCCCTGACTCTCCTCATTATCCTAGTAATAATTTGATGAAAAACAATAGGATGAGGACAAATAGTTTTACGAGTGAATTCTCTTGACATTTTTAATTTACAGAAACATGGTGGAAGTATTCATTATTTAGATTACAGTATGAGCATGTGATTTGTGCAGAATATTTAGGCTGGAAAACCTTTGGGAGCTGAAGCTTACCTCTGCACAGAGCTGTGAGCTAAAGGTTGCATTTGCCAGTTGTTTATGAAATGCAGCTTTAATTATTATTCTTTCCTTTGTGGCAGTGCTCTGCCGGATTTCATCCATCAGTTCTAGTTGTAATACTCCATCACATCTGTTCAGAAGCCGCTAATGAAAGATACAAACCAAGTTGTCTAAAGTTGTCTCTAGCTGCAGCTCGGTAGAGGCAAGAACGTGGTTGTGCTGATGGTGATGCGCTGTTAACTTACAGTGGTGCTGCCTTTCTTCTTTACCACTGCTTACCTAATGTGGATCCCACCTGCCTTCCTGCGGGCCTTGTCCGTAGCCCTCAGGCAATGTTTGGGTGACCCATGAAGAAATGGAAAATCTTGCCGCTCCAGCTAAAACGGTTAGTCATTCCACTTCCACTTCAAATGGTTTCAGTGCTCAAAAGGGAACAGGCCTGTTCCTGCTTTAACACAGATGCCGTATCTTCTGTAGGACGCTTCCCAAAGCAGGCCATTAGAAGGTTGCAGGGAGTAATGAAATTGAATTTAAAGAACAGTTACATAATCTTTCAGCAAAAGCATTTACAAACTGTATTGGCATCACAAAAACTGTGTGACCTTAAAACCAGTATTGGACTTTTAGAGTATGCAATAGTTTCAGTGCCACTGTGAAACCTCATTTAATGAAATGAAATTGTCGTGGTTACAGGTGCAACATTTCCCCTGTAATCTACTCCCTCTCCTTCTAAACAGTGCTTTGTATCTGCTAACACAGAAAGAAATAAGAAAAGGCTCGAGAATGATTAATTAATCATTAATGCTGAGTCTTTCATGTCCGTACTTGGATATTCATGATCTTTGATTTCAGGTGCATGGAGAGTGTCATTTATTTATTGATTTTTGTCAAACCTCTCCCTAAACACTAAAGTAAGACTTTTGTTTTTTTCAATTTGGAACATACGTTAATTAGGTTTTGGTTTTTAACATTACATCATAACAACTCCATAAAGGTCGTTATAAAATATGATTCAATGTTCCAGTGAGAGCTCTGAAAAGAATGATCTTCAGTTTGGCAAACTTTATAGTCAGCCCAATCTATAAATGGTGGGAGAGGTACAGGAGCTAAATTTTGATGCAATAAGGAATTATTTCTTAAAAGTTTATGCTTGTTATAGTATTTAAAGTTTTCTCATCAGCAGTAAGGAAGCCAATTCTCATCAATTTTTTTTTTTTCAAACTGAGCTCATTTCCAGTTTTATTGTTGTTGGCAAGGATAAATGCAAATATAACAGCACTGAACTGACCAGAAGTAGAGTTGATCCTGTTTAACTGGACAGCCAGAAAAATATAATTTTGCCATAAAAAATGTTATGTAAAAAGCTCCTATACAATACATTCTTAAGAAGACAGGTTTTTATTGTGAATGTTTCAAAATCAAACTAGAAACAAAAAACTACATCACTAATGCCCAAATTTTTAAATAAATGTCTGTGTTTTAATTGTGAAACTGTGAAGAGTGTTTAAATAATGCTGTAAAATTTCACCAAGATATAATGATTTTCTATCTTGAAAACTCAGCTACATTTTATGGTTTAGGTCTTGTACTTTTTCAGGTAGTTTAGCCCAGGACATTGCCACTGGCCAGTTATTTTATTTGTGCGCTTTATGTGTATATTTTCATTTTCATGAACATGCACATGAAAATCTTTTTATAACTAATTTTTATTGTCTTTTTACCTGCTTTACTAATTGCTTCCTGCTGATAATACAGAAAGAGTCTGAAGAAGGCAGTTGGGCTCAGGTATGATCTTTCACATGACTTTTTTAAACTGAAAATTAACAATAATGTAATTGGGTGCATCAATATGCATAGTGGAATATAATATTCTGACAGTATCTCAATGATTGAATTATGATTTACATATTTTAGAGTTCTTCTCAAAGAATATATTCTCTGGAAAATTTTGTTAAGTAAAGCAGAAAGAGGTACATATGCTGTGAATATTTTTCACAAAAGAAATTACTACATTCCAGAGACATACTCTATCTTCCATCTAAAACTAGTAAAAGTATTTTCCTCACAGAATAGGACAGTTAAATATGCCATGAATTTGAGAGCTAACTTTTCTAAAATTATACTGAATGGTTTTTTTACAACAATTGTATAAATCACACCCAAGTATCAGTCTACAAATGTTATAATGTAATTTAGTTAGAACTGTCAATTAGCTAAATTTTTAAATTTTTTTCTCTCTAATATATGCACACTCTTACATGATCTTGCTATCTTTACTGATGACATTCCTTTTCTCTTCAAAGTCTCACAAGAATGAGACATAAGGGGAGTATATTTTCCATCATAGATAATATATCCATCCGGCTTCCCCTGTGTTATTCATTTGTTTATAATGACATTAAAAACAAAACCAAAGAGATAGTTAGTCTCAAAAATGATCCTGAGCACGATCCTGTTGAGGAAGTGTAAATCTTGCAGTTTATCAGTTCTCTGTTCTGTTAAGTTTTGTAGTACAAAATAATTAACAACAGTGAGATGTAAAAATCTATTTTGCATCTTAATAGGGCAACTCATATAAAAATAGCTCAACATGCATGGTTTTTTCATGTACTCCCTTCCTTATCCTAGTGAAATTTTAGCTGAACAATGAAGCCTGAGTACTAGCTTCTAGGAGGAACCCGGTTTGCTCCTATCTCAATTAATTCCTTGAGCTCCACGTATGATGCACTTAGGTTTAAGGTGTTCACAGCTGAAAATATCTCATTGAAATGTAAGCTTGAGTGCCAAACAACTGAAATTAACTTTTAGTCTCTAAAGGTGTGTAGCCATGAAGTGTCATTAGATCCTATTTAGGAAATTCTTCTCCCCACTAAACAGTAACATAAGCCTCAGTGGATTCCCTGGAGTCATGTTTGTATTACCAGTTCAGGATTGGCCTGGCATAAATATTCTAGAAGGTCAATTGAAAGCAAGTAAGATTATAAAACACACACATTTTGATTGTGTAACAAGTTTGCTTGCATTTAAAACTCAAAATTGAAAAAAATTCCTCAAAACTTACATAAGAAAACAAGATACAACAGGCAAAACTGGTATCCGTAACAAATATCTCACAGTGGCTCCCTCTTCCAATGTTAAAACAAAACAAAACCAGAATTTTTTTTTTTTTTGCCATGATTTTTTTTAGACATATTTTGTTTTCAATCTGTGGTGCAGTCTTGAACAAACTCAAGAATTTATTCCCCCTCTCCGTTTTCTTCTCTCTGCAGACCCTGGCTTATGGTGATATGAACCATGAATGGATAGGCAACGAATGGCTCCCCAGTCTGGGTTTACCTCAGTACCGCAGTTATTTTATGGAATGCCTGGTAGATGCGAGGATGTTGGACCACCTGACAAAGAAAGATCTGCGTGTGCACCTAAAAATGGTGGATAGTTTCCATCGGTATGTTGGCATAAAGACTACACCTATAAAAATGCTTACGTGTCTTCTCTAGTGCTCAGTGCTGCACAGAATAAAAACACTTCCTGTTGTTTTGGTGAGAAAAAACACACAGAAAAGCGAGGGCTGACTGTCAGAAATCTGAATTGAGAGAGATTCCTTTAGTAATAGCAACCACATTGCAATTATGTCTCTCAAAACCACGATACTGCTACAGATAAATTTCATGATGAGCAGGGAACCATTAATATATCAATAGACTCTTGACAATACAGAAACAGTAATAATTTAAGTGGTGTGAAGTATCAGAAAGTGTTAGACTAAGCTTCGAAGCCTTGAGATGTTATAATAATGAAAAGCTATTGTGTGTAGCACATAAAAGCTGTTAACAGTACAAGCAATTTGACAGTTGTTGGGTTACCTAGGGATATAGCTAGGAAGCTAAATTGGAAATATGGAAATAAAGGCATTTAGACTTTAGGGAGAATGAGGTTTATGTGACAAGAAGTGGATTTCTTTTTAATATACTGTCTGATTTGTCACTTTTTTAAAGCCTGATTTGACAAAACATTTCACGGCTCACATGGGCTGACCTTTTCTGAATACTCTTTAAATGCTTTGGGTTTCTTATGTTAAAACAGTTATTCAAACACTCATTTTGGTTTTTTCCATTTCATTCCTGAAGTCTGTGGAGTTTTTTTACTGGTTGTGCTCTCCTCTCTGTTTTCAAGATTTCCTACATGGGCACCATGAAACGCCTCATGTGAAGTGCAGGAAATACATCCTACATATGTTCCTATCTTCTAAATAATCTTTATTAACTCTGTAAATGTTTCTCTTTAAATAACAGAACAAGCTTGCAATATGGAATCATGTGTTTAAAGAGGTTGAATTATGATAGAAAAGAACTGGAAAAGCGAAGAGAAATGAGTCAGCATGAAATAAAAGGTGATAGTTCCTGGGAATGAATACTGGGAATGTTTCTTCTTTTGAAGCTTGACACTATTAACCCATTGTCATGCCATTTTAGCAAAGCATTTAAGCATGTGCTTTACGGAAAACTAACATAAGTCCATCTTTCTTCAGAACCATCCTATCTCCTGAAATTAGTCACAGTTAAGTACTTTGCTAAATTGGGGCTGCAATTCTGGATGGTGGTTTGATACATACATTTTGCTAAATTGGATTTTCGGTATGGATCTTATCTGACCCTCTTTCAGGCTCAGAAGCAGAAGCCCAAACAGTCTGCAGCTCAATGGGATGTGCTGAGAGCAACACTAAAAAATGGGAGCACTCAGGAGGACCCTAACACTATGCTCCAGCTTTTGAAAACCTTTGCCTTTGATTACTTACATCAGAATGTACCACAGAAAATGCTGCATGGAGGGTGACCACTGAGGCAGTTGATGGGTACATAAGAATAGTTCCTAACAAAACTGGCCTTATTAGAAGATTTCACAGCTGATTCTACAGATTTCTTCTTTGTAAAGCTTTCTAGAGCAGTTGCAGGCTCACTGCATGGCTCTTCTTATATATAACAATTAGGGTGGCTGGGTTTTCTTCAACTGTCAGAAATGAATCCTTTGATTCCTTTGAGCTTTTCCAGCTCTAGTGACTACAGCAGTTAGCACTTCTCAAGCACAATGCTGATTAGAAGAGCTAAAAAAAAAAAAGGTGAATGGCTACAGTGACAGTGTGCATTTGCTCAAGGCATGCACTAATGCAAAGACTTTGCCTTGGATGTGCAGGCATCAGTGCCAGTCAGCCCAAGCGGGTCTGCCTGGAGACTGACGTAGGGGAATTGGGTATTGCTCTCAAATTCTGGTGTGGCTTCAGTGCTGGTTCCTGCTAGGACAAGGGTAATAATCCATAGCCTCCTTCACCTTGTCATGCATTGGGCAGTTATTCATGGTCCCAGGTGGGATTTGGTCTCTGCCTGCCACCATGTTTCAGCTGATTCTGACCCCAAAGAGTGGGATGCTCTCAGCCAGTGCTCCCAGAACAGCCACACCAGCTGGACTTGTAAGGGTTCAGGAAAAAGCGTCATCGCTTAGTAGCAGAAAACTCAGTACTCCCCCACTCACAACTATAAAGATCAGTATCTCTTTTTTTTTTTTTAATCTTACAGGCAGTGCAGGATACTTTTTTATAATAGCCAAATCTTCAAAAATGGTTTCCTAGCTCATTTTGTTGCCTCAGCTTTGTAATTGGTATGGACCTTAACAACTCTATCAGCTTTCTGCACTAAAAATAGTTTGTCTCTAAAATTGTGAACTAATCTTTTATTTTATGGCATGTTAGAAAATGACAGGTGTTAATGCAACTCTCAAGATGTTTAATACAAAACTCCCAAGTGAAGCCTTGAGGAATGGATATTTCTCCTGTGGCCTTGCACTGTAAAATCTTGCCTACAAATTGAAAAAGGGTATATATAGGAAGTGGGAGGAATTGCATTGCAGAGATCCCCTCTGCAAGCACATTTCTCCTTTGGAAACATTATTTAGAATAAACATTTTACTTGAAGATAGTTAAAATCACATAGAGTTTTTGAACAGGAGGTGCTAAAGTTATACGTGAATAGTTTGCTGGCATTCCTCATGTAAGAAATAAAGCAGTAAGACATCCACAGTGCATGCACAGCTACACACGTGCACCTGTACGATTTGGAAGTTATCAAGTATCAGGAGACTGACCCGGTGTTCCGTCCTTACAGATGTGCTGGTATGGAGCAACGATCGAGTGATACGCTGGATACAAGCCATTGGCCTCCGAGAATATGCAAATAATATTCTAGAAAGTGGTGTACATGGTTCACTTATAGCACTGGACGAAAACTTTGACTACAGCAGTTTAGCTTTATTATTACAGATTCCAACACAAAACACACAGGCAAGTTTGCTTATGCTACTTCTGGTTAATCTGTACCCATTATTACCTTTTATTCATCTTCAATCATTTTAATTGTTTACTTTGGTATCTCTAGGCACGGCAGATCCTTGAGAGAGAATACAACAACCTTTTAGCACTAGGAACTGAAAGACGACTTGAGGAAGTAATTAATTTTATTTTCAGTACTTATAAAATATCACAGTAAAACATTAAAATTAAATCAAATGCATGAAGACATGTTAATTTTCACATTGTTAAAAACAGTCAGTCACAGCTTTAAAAAAAATTTAGGAATGCCCATCAAGGTTTTTAAAGTAACCTCAGTTTGGCTACATATTTGGGTCATCTTGGATGCTACATTTGACACTGCACTCTTACCTTAAGATGAACATTTTCCACAGGGGAAACATGCAGAATGGAGTGGAAGTTTTACTGGCCAGAGCAAGTGGTGGGGGATATGTGTGGTTGGGATGCCTGTGCAGTCTATTCTATAGGACACTTACAACTTTTTAAAAAATAACAAAGTAGAGTTTCAGTTTGTTCTTTATTGCTTTTTTTTCTTCAAAGTTCTTCAAAGTTAATCAATATTAATAGACTCTGATTTGGGGCAGTTACCTGGGAAGAGGAATCTCAAATCCAACTATGGAAATTATTTATCTTAACATAAGAGTCCAGTGCAAAAGTGTTCAAGTCTTGGACTTCTGCACATGAGGAGAATAAAACTTTTAAGGACGTGCTGAAAATGTCAGATGCCTATGAATTCCGTGCATGCACATGAGTGTTTAATCCTTTTTTAGTACTTTATGTAAGCCTCCTAATGCAGCAACAAACCACTTTCTGTCACTGTATAAGAAAATTCTACTTTAGCTGATACTAAACCCCTTGACTATATCGAACTAAGATTTAAGAAGAGTCTTCCACCCCAGCATTTCATGTTTCTAAAGCTTTTACTTTCACATGCATGTCTCAAACACATTGCAGTGACTGGATGCAGTGCAACAGAGCAGGGTAGTTGTTGTGGAATACATCTGGCAGTGGTAGAGATAGCACACAGCAGGATAATAAATCAAAAAGTTTCATTTTGCTTTACCAAATGCAACTCTGTGTTGACAGAGCGATGACAAGAACTTTAGGCGCGGCCCCTCGTGGCGCCGGCAGTTCCCCCCGCGCGAGGTTCACGGGATCAGCATGATGCCGGGCGCGTCGGAAACGCTGCCAGCCGGCTTCCGGCTCACCACCACGTCAGGGCAGTCGCGGAAGATGCCGAGCGACGGTACGCACTCATTTCTGCACTCCCTCTTGGAAAGCACCAGGCTCGTCCCAGCATGCCAAACTGACTTAATGCACGTCAGTCTCGCACCACAACAACCGTGTTCATTTAACTAGGATGAACAGAGGTCTGGGAGAGTTGAATTAGGGAAGGGAAAAGCACTGACTTGGCATATTACTGATTTTTTCAGGTTTGCTTCAGACTGACAGTGTTTATTTAAAATACAAAAAAAAGGCCATCTCACTATCCTACATCTGTAAAGGAAACATTCAGAAAGACAGGAATTAATTTACTGACTTTCAACTAAGACTGAATATCATATCTAAGCAAATTTTTCATCCTATTAGCCTCTCTAGCAGGTGGAGCGTGTTTTAGAGAAGGAAATTAGAAAGGGCTATCACCTTTATTTTCCTATCTAACTTTCAAACTAAACAGCTTAGCCTTGACCATCAAGTAACTGAAGTTGCTAACAAAGAGTTACCATCAGATGGGTTAGCAAATACTGAAATTCAGGCACTAATTGAATTACTATATACCAGTCTTAATTTTCTCTGGAAGTGTTTTGGTTTCCAAAAGAGGCACTCACTCAGAAACGAGTGGAAAACTAACAAGCAGATCATAACTAAAAATTAAGTAAAATTAAAAAATTATTGTAAGAGAGCAGGCAGAGGGGACAAATCCCATCACAGCTATTCCTTCAGGTATATGGAAGATAAAGCCAGGTATACCTGCCTGAAGTTCTGAGAAGTATTAGTACACAGATTGCCCCATTTAAAATACTGCTATTTACTTCATCATGACAGGATTTAGGTCTATGAATAGACTTATCTCAAAGTAATTTAATACACTGCTTGTAGAGATTACATCCTGTAACTTGATAATGAATTTGGTATGACAGTATTGCCACCTAAATTCCATTAAAGCCATCTAAATTCCATCAAAGTTTCTCACCTTTAAAAACAACACTTTATAGTCGCAGTTACAGATGGAATAATTTACTGATTGCATCACTGAATTCCATTGACTCCAAGCTCCCATGGCATTTCCATAGCCCACATTACTGTAGTATATAAGAATCTTATAAACATTCATGGATTTCATCTTCCAGTCATGGTATGATGTAGAAAATGATATTCCAATTTTGCAGATGTGAAACTAAGGCACAAGGGAGATTTAGTGATTTACTTGAGGTCTTCCAGTTAATTCTTGAGCTGAGGAGACTGAACTCAGTAGACTTAAAGGGAAGTAATTTTGAAGACCTATATCTTCATCCAGGATTTGGCTTCTTATCTGCAGTAAGAACGCAATAGTATTTAAACAGCATGATAGGTAAGAGCATTAGGACTTACAACAAAATAAAGACAAAATTGAGTTTTAAACTGTATTCACTTTAGACAGATTCCAACAGTACATCAGATGTGAAGAAATGCTGAGTTTTGAACTAGACCATGCCCAGATTATGTCAGAGAAAGCCACAGAGCAATTTATCAGCCACCCTTCCAGTGGTAAACAGACTGATATTTTATTGATGATTCTAAAGAGGTTCTGGTTTGTATCCTTTTTTTTTTTCCTTCCCAATTTGCAGTTGCTTCATCACGACTGCAGAGGTTAGACAGCTCAACAGTTCGCACATACTCATGCTGACAAGGCCTAGCAAAGAAGCCAGCACTGAATTGTTGTGAGTATTCCGTAGGGGCCATCAAGGAAGCTCTTTGTAACTGTACACTACCCCCCACATTATCCACACAAGAACCAGCACGGAGCAGGGGACATAACCAAAGACTCACTAGGGTGGTCATTTGGTCAAGACAACAGTCTTACGCTCAGTCCAGAGGATGCTACCAACCATAACGTTTTGGGGAGATGGCAGAAGGCACAGGGAATGAACTTACTTTATGAGAACCTGAAAGAGTTCTACTAGGAGCTGGAGTGGGGGGCAACGCTAGTAAAGCAGAAGAGCGTTACTTCTTTTTTTTTTTTTTTAATTAAAGCTATGGCTCAATTCGGAACATCAGGTAGCTGCATAAAGTTAGAACAAGACTTACCCATACAGAAAATCTTGAAAAATGTATCTATTACAGAGATTCCGGCACTTTGCAAATCATTCAGAATTGACAAAGAAAGGATAATCTGAGTCGGATGCAACTTTGGATCAAATTTAGTATTGGAATTCACCTTAAATTTTTCACCATATATCTTTTGAGTGTGGCTATGAATATCACAGTCGCTGTTCCAGAGTTCTGTGGAAATACAGTTTTCTATTTTATCCCAACTTTTGCAAAAAATACTCACATGATGAGTACTTACATCAATATGGTATCATTTTATGCTAGTGTTTTCTCAGTAAGTTTCCATTCGGTTACTCGGGGAATTGTAAGACAGCTAAAAAAAATACTTGAATATCACCAAAACCTCACCAGGCATCAAACATGCTGCAATAGCTTTTACATATTGTAGGCAAGACACGCAAGGATCTGCAAGAAAGTTTTGGGTTGTTGGTTTGGGTTTTTTTTGATTCCCAAGACTGGGACAGACTTGGGGCCATCAAGATTTTACTAACTCTGTGTAGATTCAAAAAGTGCTTAGGAATAGCAAATGTTAACAGTGGGAAAAGTAGATTGCTCAGGATCCTACTGATGACATGAGCCACACTTCATAGATCTTCAAAAGACTGTAAGAGTATAAAATCTTCATCTGAGTAAAAAAGGGAACTTTTTGTGCCACCCCTGAAAAAATAAACTTGAGGGGTGTGGTTATTTGTTGGTTTTGATTTGGTTTGGTTTTTCTGAAAAAGTTAGTTTAGCAGATGGTTCTACAAAGATGATAATGAAGCGCATAAACTATAGAAATCTTTTTATGTGTATGCACGTATAGATTCGAGCATGGTGTTGAATCTCAGTAAAGTCAATGACAGGACTCTCACAGGGTTCAGTGGTGACAGAAACTGAAGGCAGAGATGTGAACCTTTTCTCCTACGTGCTTCAGAATTGCAATGCTGGAAGCAATAAAGCATGACCAAGAAGTTCAAACACCAAGCTGTCTCTCAGGCCAACAGTAATGGGCCAGGCACTTGAGGTGAGGCTTGAAGAGTGCAACAAAGGCAGAAATGGAAAACTGATATGCTAAAAAAAATTAATTTAAGATGATCCAAGCCATTCATTCCCACTACATTAAGTATTATTTAAAAAGTAGCAAAGCACAAACAGAAGTAAAGTAGCAGACTTTTCTGGCACTATGTATGTATGGGAGCTGTGTATTTTGAGCAAAAATATGTGTATATAAAGTCATACAAGCTATACAAGTTAACTTCCATTTCTATTAATAGTGTTTCAAGTATCAGTGATATGTATCACATCAGTACTTGCTGCTTGCCCACTATTCTGCCAATTACATCCTAATCTTAAATGCTTGAGAGGTCTACAAGAATATAAAATTTGCATCTACATTGTAAAGGCTAATATATATGAGGTTAACTGACATTAATACACTACTATTTCTCTTTTCACCTACCATATACTCCTCTTAGAGAAGGAACAAGATGGTGTGAACTAGAACTTTAGTATATGCACTTTCTGTAAGGGCAATTTCAAAATGCCATGCAGGTTAGAAACCAAAAAGCAAGTTAAAATAATTTTGGGTTCCAGTACATTATATTAAAAATCAAAACAACATCCCACCCCTCCCCCCCTAAAAAAATCCCCATGCAGGGAAAATATTTCCTTCACTATTATATCAAACTTGAAAATTTAAACAAATTGCCTGCAACTCAAGAATGAATGCATAAACAGAAACTGCTCATAGAGGGGGATATCAGATTGAAGGGCAACAGAGGAGTTTTCAGAATTTTGTCATCAAAGCTCCTGAGTAACAGTTTCTTCACAGAAGGAGCTGATTGATACTTGGACAAAAGGGAAGATTATTCATTACAACATGCCTCCTGAAATTTTCCAGATCCAGCCTAGACTGAGACTCAGGCTTTTGTAACACCTTGCCTAGACTACATCAGCAGCTGTGTTACTCTGGTGAAGTATCTGTATGCACAGAACCAGGAACTAAGCAGCAGAGGGGAGGGACAGCTGGATGAGCTACCACACAACAGCGAGATAAGAGTTTTTTATATAGTAAAGGAGAACATGCCTACAAAGAGCAGGCCAAAAAGAAAGCTGCAAATGGATTCCACGTGGAACAAATGCGGATGGCACGTGATCACAGTAGGCTGCAGGTTCTTGCACTCTGCTGCTCTTATAGAGACAATCTCTTAAAGAGATTGTCAAAGCCTTGTATTTCAAAATAGTTTGTGCCAACAACATCAGTTTGGTACAACCTTCCAGTGTCTTTACAGTGTTTCTTCAGAGCAGCTATATCCCATTCATATGCTTTCAAACTGCATTTCAGGTGCTTTTTTTGAACATTTGTTGAAACCACAATGAGCTGCCAGAAACCAAGAGCAGACATTCTCAGAACAGTGATATGAGCATACTCTGCACAGCCCTGTTTTAGTGCACTCGGTATCAGGAATTTAAGAACAGTTAAGGCTGCTGATGCTGGCCATTTAACGTTGCAAAGAAATTTACTACAGAACACACAGGACCCATCAGGCTTTCTGCTGTGGTGGCTACATGTGGCGGCCCAGCTGAGCAGCTTCCAATGCCCTTACACAGCCAGTGGATTTGGCACTCACACTATCCAAGCTTTCCCAACACTTTTAACTTCTAAAACATTTGTTATTGCCAAGTCAGAAGGGTCAGTCAGGACAGATTTCTTGCCACAAGCTGGAGCAATAGAACATATTACTTTAACTTTTATTCTAATGAAATACTAAAGGAGATTTGGCAAAATCAGTTATGTACTTTACCAATGAAGGGTTCCAAAGAGGATTTGTAGAGAGAAAAGGAGAAGCAGTGTTCCAAAAAGATGTGAATGATAATCTGGAAGCAGCTGGTCCATAGCAAAGAAACCATCAGGGTGAAAAAGGTAAATGCTGTCAAGCTGCAGTGAACTAGGAAGAAGAACCACAAAGTACATCAGCAAGGTCTGTACACTGAAAATGTGTGTTTAGCCTTGTGCCAAACAGGTCAAGGTCTCCAGATGCAGGAAACTAACCCCTGTGCTGAACCAAAACAGCAGGAAAACAACTGTAAAATGAACATAAGTAGCAGTCTGTTTTGACTGAGGACAATTAGTAAAAGATTAAAATGCATTATTAATAAATTTATGTTGCAGATCTAAAATCAAACAAATGCATGCCTCCCATGGATACTCAAAACTTATGTTTTAGTAACTTAGTTACTAAACTACTTCCTTAGTCCTATATTTTCTGTTGTCATTGCACTTTAGACTAAATTAGAATCATAGAATCTTGCTAATTAATGTTTCTTTTTTTCTCTTAGATGTCATCTCTTTCTTCTACTTTACCTGAAGTGCACTACCACTGCTTAGGAAAAGAGCATTCAAACTCTCTGCAAGAACAGGGTAATAGGGAAGAGAACACACAAGGTTTATCGTACAAACAGATATGATGTTCCTTTCATGTATTGGTTAGTTTAAAACAAGAATAAAAAAACCCTAAATTACTAAAAAAAAAAAAAAGAAGAAAAACAAAACGATCTCCCCCTTTTCTCTCAGCATCTCTGTCATCAAAAATTTGACAGTAGTGCACATCCAAAGCTTTTATCAAATGAAGCCACTCATCTTTACATTGTTACATCTGTTTTATTGTAAAATACTAGACATTTACGTATTTACTGTGTATGTATTTCTTTTAAAATGTGTAAGTCTTATGTAAATGGATATAAATATGATTTTTTAAAAATAAAATCTATGGTACATGAGGTCTCAGTGCAAACATTTGACAAGACAGTGTCAATAATACTGTTTGTATCTTTCCATTCCACCATTTTTACAGTTTTTGGATTGTAACAGTCAAATGAGTATGTTTAGCAGAGTTAGAAGCTTCAACATGTTCCTACTGAGAAAAGTCTGTCAATATTTAAAGCTGAACACCTGCCTCTGATGATGTACAATAGAATGACATAACCTGGAACTGAAGCCAAAATGGACCTCTAAGGACAAAATGGAAATGTCACATACCTACAGAGAAGCACCATAATGGCTCATCTCTTGAAAACAAACAAATAAACCCAGAAGAACTGTTTATAAAAAAAAAATAAAAAGCAACTTAATAAAACATGATTTATACAAAAAAACCAAAAACTTTCTTCTATGTTACCTGCGGACCAAGAAGAATCTTGCTTTACCAAGAGCCACCTTTTCGTTCCAGGATCTTCAAACACCAGCCAGCATTGGAAAAAAAAGTAAATCTAATATTTGCATAGAGTCAGATTCCTGTTTCCAGATGTATTCAGCAAAGAAAAAGAAAGAAAAGAGAAGCCAACCCCCACCATTTCTTCATTCTAACAGGGCATTAGGCAGGCTCCTGTCTAACGTTATGCTTTTAGCCAAGATGGCCTTGCTGAGACTTCACAGAAGTCAGTTTTATCAGAGGAAATAACTGAAAGACAGAGTGGTTAATATATAGTGTATAAAAGTTTAGAAGAGCAACTATTACCTGCTGTGGCTTTATTTGGTGGTGTTATTGTTGTTTATTCTTTGTTTAAATGGGAAGTTTCAAAGTAAGACCTACTTAATAGTCATTTACCTATTTGCTATTTTTCTGCTGCTTTATCTTAGCTCAAGACCTGTCTTTTAGTTATTTCTTTTAGCAGTTTGATCTGCAATGTTTGCACGAACATAAACATTTGTTTTGTCTATTTTTATTTGGCAAACTTCGGTCAATCAGATGGTGAAAGATTTTTCTCCCCCGATGTCAATAAAAAAAAGAATTCAGTGCTATTTGTGTTCATAAGTCTATTAAGTTTGGTACATAGTAGCATTAAGTTTGGAAACCAGATGCTTCTCATAGCTAAGCATAAGCACGTTTTGGCACTAACAGGGATGAGTTACGATGGATTTACTGGTGAGAATCTGCCACGAGAGGGAGCACGGATCTTGCTGATGGGTGCAAAGTGCTGGCAGGGTTATAGCACACAACTGTAGAAAGTCAGGGCTCTGACTGTATGCACAGTTCCTCGGACTTCACCAAGATTCTTCTCCTCCCTCAGCCTCCTTTTGGATTATTTTAGTGCAGAATGTCACAAAATAAAGCAATGCAAACACCACTGTCAGTGGCTGCAGTATCATGTGCATACACGCTCCCTCATTAACACCAGCTCTTGTTTTACAGAATTCCTTTTGCAGCCCACACTAAAACTTAGGGGGCAAAGGGGAATGACGTGTGTTGGGGAAAAGAAGGAGCCAGATATTATGACCAATGTGGAAGCTATCCTGCCCCAGGAGAACAGCACCCCCAAATTATATATTTCACAGTGGAAGAAAACAGACCAGAAGAATTTAAAATAGTATTATTGTGACTTCAGTTTTGATTTAAGGATAACATATCAAGTCTCCTAATTCATCCCTGTCTCCCTCATACAAGCTGAAGCTCTATCCTCTACAGCCAGAAACTGCGGTTATGCTTAATGCTGCCTATTTGGTTCCCTTTCAGTACACTAACTACTACATCTGCCTCTTCCAGCCAAGATTCATAACTCACTGACCATTCAAATCTACCCACTTGCTGCTTCTCTCTAAAAACAAAATTAAGAAAATTACTGCTGTCCTACCACCTGTTAAAATGGGTTTGTTCTTCTCGATGGTAAACCCAGGTTGCTGGGCAGCAGCAGAGCCATGTACAAGGGCAACTACTCCTTCTCCCTTGAGCTCAGCTCAAAGCTAAAGACAAAGCATTCTGCAATTGCAGTTCCTCAGCAAAAGGCTCCTCTGGAAAACAAAAGTAATGGCCATGAAACACTAATTTCCCCATACTGTATTGCTGCAATAAGGTGCCTTTCTTTGTCTGGGTTTTCTTAATGTTGATGCATGAGACATTTGGCATTTCTGGACTCCTCCGCATTACCAGCGTGGTAGTATAGTGAGCACACCTGAACACTCTGTCCTTCTCTTTTAAAATATCAGTCTTCATCTGAAATGACTCCTACCAAAATAGAGAGAAAGAAAAAAAAACCCACAAGATTTTTTGTTAAAAAGAGAACATTACAAAAAACCTGCTCAGGCTTCCTCAGGAAACAGAAGTTATTACAAATATTTTTGTCATGGAGACATCTAAAGAATGTTACCTATTGAAGCTATGAAGAGCTTCAATAGGTAACACAGTTCAGAGGAAAGACAATTGTTTCTTGCTAATAGTAATGTAAGCACGCAGCCCTTCAGAAAGGTAAGTGCATGCCTAAATATCTATTACTAATGCTGACAGGGGTTTTGTGGGGGTTTTTTTCTAGGGCAGACCTCCTTAAAAGAAGAGACCCAAACTAGAAAGCAGTTTACTTTTCCTTACAAATGCAGAAACTGGTGTAGGAGCATGAGCGATCATTGGGAAAATTATGCAAGATCTAGGAAATTAATTCTCTTCTCCAACATCTATTGCGGAATCTCTACTAGAGAGTTTTTGCTCTCACTAATTAGTTCCCCTCCCCTAGTTTTGCAATTACATGATGGCTGCAGCCAAGGTAATGATAGCAAACATACACAACAATGTCTCATTTTTAATTGTTATAGTAATGGCCATATGCCTTGTAAATGAGTCACAACTTCTCTGTGATAAGACCCTTCTAGTGTCTCACTGATTTAAAAAAAACCACACCACTGACAACTCCCAAGAATTCCCTCTTGCTCTGTAACTGTTCAGCACCAGTTGCTAAGTTGTAGCATTGTGAAATGGAAAAAGTCTCTGCAAGTCAGTCCATTATTTGGCATGGGCCTTCTGTTAAAGCCTTTGTACTTGAATAATTCCTCCAGAAGAAAATAGTATCTTAAACTAACTGCCACTTCTATAAGAAGTACTTCAATAAAGTTATAAGGACATCTCTGAAGAGCAAAATTATTCCCACTTTTAAATCACCAACCTGTATATTTAGCATATCTACCATAAAGCATCATTAACCTTTACTCAGTCTTTGCATGTTTTATTCCCTGTTCAGATTGTGATTTCCAACTACAACGAACAGCTGAGAGGGAGGGGAGCACCTTGAACAATGATTCGGCAGGAAACAAGTACAGCGCAGGCTCGCACTGGGCTGCTTTAGCACGACTGTATGACCTGGTTCAACGTGACTGGCCCAGCTGTCTGAAGTCCCTAGTGAAAAACACATGGACATTTTATTTAGTTCTGATGTAACTGGGAGAGCTCACCAACTCCACAAAAGTGTCACAGGCACAAGGCACCACCAGAGTATGGCTCATGTTAAGTGGTACCTCTCACCTTTTAGCTCCTACATCAATCTGTTGGTTTATTTCATCACTTTACAGGGATATCATCCTTACCTCTATCCACCACTATGTAACAATGTTTCTGGACTCTTTTGAGAACCTCTCTTATTCAACAATGTCATCTGAATTTTTCTGTTACTTATTGTTTCTTCCTCTGGTAAGCACTGCTGAATTTGAGTAATTTCTCTGCTTTTAAACTTTTCTGGGAGCATCTTTTAAAAGGACTTTTACGTTTATTGTTCAATTAAATACCTGCAGTTTGAGAGTAATGTATGTAGAAAGTGTATCCTCCATCCCCTGGCTTGTTGAGAACCCTGTAACAAGTCTGAAATGGCCTATAAAGTCCAAAATGGGCTGCTTAGTGCCCATATTTGCTAAATTTCTTTGTTATATGTATCTCAGCCTAAAATGTTTAATTAGGGCAGCTAAAGCACATTCTGGTTGTCCTTATCATAAGGGATACAAACCACAAAAAAAAAAATTATCAGAAAATGCAAAAGGTAAATGCCTGCCTTTATTTAATATACATGGGTTTTTCTGAATACTACTGTGGACAAATCAAGATTTTCACAGATTTGAAAGCCAGAAATTATTTATCATTTTCCAAAAAAGACTCTTCAGAAAGTTATTGAGTAGAAAAAAATTACAGAAATCTAATTTATAGCAGAAAGACTTAGGGGAAAAAAGAAATTGGAATCAAGAGAACTAATCTTAAAATTTTTAATTTTAGAAAAATCTAAAAGACAAAAGCTTATAATTTACAAGTAAGAACAATTTACGTCTGCAACAATTTTCACAATCAAATTCCTATTTTTTGCTGTCCTCTGTTCACGACTTACCTTTTGTAAGCTGCTTTAACCAAACTCAAATTACTGGTCACATTATAAAATAACAGATTGAAATGTAAGGTTACGTGTCACCATATAAGATGGATAATCCAATGACTCCTTCCCTTTAAGATTACAGAAATGTATGAATTCTATTTGCAATTCTTAGCCATCTTAATAACCAGCATATATTGACAGCATGCAGAGACTTTAATATGTGTCAGTGGCTGTGGCAAGACGGTAAAGAACACAGTAACGTTTCTGCAGGAAAAATATTTAGTCCCAAATCATGACTTGTTTTTAAAATGTGGTATTCTTAACAAAAAAAAGCTTCCTTGTATACTTGAATGACTGAAATGCTTGTTATTATGTATTATCCCATTTAATTTTTCTTTAGCAGCTCTTCAATGTGTTTAAACACACTAGCATCTTCAATAGTTGGTGTTATCTGAAAAGGAAGAACACAGAAGCATGTGATAGTAGACAAGAATTTCATTCAGAGATTCTTCTAAATTTACACTTCAAAAGCAATCAAGAAAAAAAGTATCTGTAAAGCTCTGAAACATGAAAATCTTTTGGATAATCTACAATAGAAATAAAACATAAAGTACTACCTGAAGTCATGGACCAGTTGCAGAACAGTCAAGAGAATCAAAACCACCACGTTGTGTCTTTGGATGTGCATGTGTGCCTAATTCATTGAAGCAAACGTCTCCAACTTACCTTGTATGGCTTTCCACTGACAAGTGCAGAAAGAGCAGAACGTGGAATCTTGCCAGAGCGTGTTTTTGGTAGCTGTGCCACAAACATCCCTTTCTGGAAAGCTGCTACTGGACCAATGTTGGTCCGAACTTGCTCAACAATCTCTTTCAAAATCTTACCCTCTTGCGTCTTTATACCTAGTGAAGAAGGTAAAATCCTTTATCTTTTCTGAGACTTTTGCAAGCGTTAGTGACATCAGTTATCAGTGAGTTCTCACCTTGTCTCAGTACACAGAGTGCAAATGGAATATGTCCTTTTAAAGGATCCTCCTGGCCCACAACAGCACAGTCTGCCACAGCAGGATGGAAGAGAATACACTGGGGGATAGAAAAGAAAACTAAACTGAACTTATAATAGATAACATTTCAGTGAAAAAAATGGCATAGTCATGAACATAAAACAGAGAGTTTTTCTTACATTTTGACAGCAAGAGGTCAGTACACCTCAGGATTCCAATTACATGTGTTGAAGATGTACATGTGTATATACTTTCATAATACTCAAACAAACAGAAGAAATAAAAACTTTGGCAGCACAAAATAGAAATATTGAACAAACCACAGGTAAATTCCTTACAGCTTTGTGAGAACATCACATCTTTGGTTTTGTTAGTGAGATCTTTGCTGGAACAAATAACATTTGTCTAACATTACGAGTAACATAGGACTTAAATGCACAGAGTAAGGACCAAAACCACAGAAGCACTCCTACTACAGAATCATAAAGTCACATTGGTTCATTCTCTCTGACTCTTATTTTGTTCTTCTTTGTTGCTGTAAAAGCATAGTTTCAACCAAGGCCAAATAGATGCCCAGCCTCAGGATGCAGCCAGCCTAGCTCAGCTCACTCTCTTGGAAACATTAGGTCTCAGCTTCCTGAGACAAAAAAGGGAATTAAACCAGAGCCTCCCTCCTTCCTACAACATGTTTACACAACATCACATTGATAAAATATCTCAAACTCTTTTTTAGGTAAAAAAAAGTAAGAGATGCTCTTTTCCTTCCAATTAGCCAGCTGAGACACTCACTTCCTGGACAACAGTCACCAAGATATCTCAGTACATACCAAGATGTATGTCACCAAGTCTGGGACAAAGCTGGCCTTAAGATGTCAGCAGTTGTGAATCCTCTTCCAAAGCAACTGGCTCTTTTCAGTGAGCCTTGGGACATTTTGCTTTCAGCTCTTTTCAGTCCTCTGGACTCGACCAAAAAGAGGACCTAACCTGACCCTACACAGAAGCCCCATAATGTGATTGTGCTTCTTAATTTATCTGTGCATACAAGGGCTATGTGCTTGCTCATAACTGAACTTCACATACTGTGTTGTCAAAATCAAAGGCAGTGGGATGACTACGTTTTAGGGATAAAGGCACTTTTTGGTTGTTTTTATTAAGTAGGAATACCACATTTGCATTGGCTATTCATACAATGGTGTGAGAATGAGAAAGACAGAAAAAGTACAGAGAAGACAGGAAAAAAAACTGAAAGAATGGAAAGCTGAATCACTGTCGTTCCAATTAACAAAAGGGAGACTCTTGTATGACCCGTTTGTGAAACTGATGGGGGAAGGAACAATTCAAAGGGTCTATGATAACCCATATTCAAAACAGATTTCATCATCCTTATGCTTTATAGTCAAAACAGGAAGGAGAAACTGGCTCCATGTGTCATGGTCAGTACAACACACACCAAGCAGTTTTTAGCAAAATAAATCTGCTCAATGTGTTTCTAGCACACTTTGTCAGAAGCTATACTCATTTCACAAACTATGATCCTAGAAATGTCCCATACTAGAAAAAAGGCAAATGGAAAACACTGACCTAACAGTAGATGCATGCTCTATCAAAGTACAGAAGCATGACCATTTATGCACAGCTTTTAAAACTGGATTATTTTTCACAGGAATTAAATGGGATGTGCACAAGCTAAATATAGAAGAGTGCACTGGGCTTATCCCAGAATTAGAAGGGCAGAAGAGCCTGCTACAAAAAGCTGAATATACACAAATGCATTTGAATTCAGGTGCAGCCTACTTTGTCCAGAAGTCATTGCATCCACACTGACAAATCATATAGGAATGAAGCTTATGCAAGTCCAAATCCCTACAGTGTTTCAATGCATCATATACACTTAATGCACTTTGGTCACTTCTAGGGCAGAACCTCGGTAATGCATTCCATTTCCTGCTATAAATATCCATTTTTTCCTGCTCTAACTTCTTGACTATGGCCACAGAAACCTGATAGGCATATATAACCAAAAAACCCCAGAAACAGGAAAGAAAAAGACAATGAATTATGGAAAAGTAGACTATTAAGTCTACAACCACAGTAAGTACTGTTTTCGACAGGAACACAGGAAAAAGATCTACAGTAATCTGACATTACCATCAAATATCATAATTACCTACCAGGCATCAACAGGACTCCTAAGGTGAAGACTTAAGTGTTGCCAGATTGTTTTGTGGTAGCTTGTTTTTGTCATTCCAGTCTGTCACTTATTAATAAGTCTTATGGTTAGCTGGAATAGTGCCGTTACTGCAGTATTTTTCTTCAGTCTATCCAAAGTTCCATCAACATGCCTTTGACTTTCCAAATGCTAACTTCAAATGACTGAAATCAGTAATCAGTAAATACTAATTTGAAAATTATCAAACTTTGGAAAACAACTGAAAAGAAGAACAGAAACAGCACTAGACATTTAAAAATGGTTTAAAAGTAATAAAAAACTTAAGGAAGTGACATGGTTTTCCTGGTATGATCACTGAGCACAAGGATGGGTGGCAAATGCGGCAGCAGACAGAAACATCATGATCAGGGCAAAGAGATTCTCAGTTTCAAGTCTGTTGCCTCAGATAGTCAAGATTTGTTTAAGGTTGTTTTTTTTTTTCCAGGAAGGGGCAAGAAGGGACACCACAGATTTACAGACCAAAGAGAGGGATGGATCAACACAAGATGAGGTTCCCATAATGGCCACCACTCACTGATTGGCCAGGTAAACTGTAACATCTACTGCACTGCAGTAAACATGGAGTTCCAAGAGTACTGACAGATACATTAGACAAAGGAACTAATTGGAACATAACAGAGCTGAAACAGCCAAAGCACTAAGGAAAAACTTGTTAAGCTTGTAATGCAGCTATAATGTAAATGTAGATAACACTTGCTCAGCAAGGTGACTGTCAATTACATGGTGATTCAATGGACCTCTAATTTTGTATTTACTCACTTTACTGAGGAGCTAATTGTGGTCTTCTTAACACTTTCCCATTTAACTAGCAATTTGCTGGGCATGCATTAACACCACTCTTCATTTTTAGCTTTGTTCAAAAGGCGAATAGAAAAGCTTCTAGAATGTCCCAGTGATGAAACATTATTTGTTTCTAGGGGAAAGACCTAACTAGCAGGGAGAAAAACAGAGACACCGAGCTCAGTATGATGGATCCAAAGGTAATACAGCAGAGGAGGTGATTCAATTCATCATTTGTTACAGCAGCTTCAGACTCAGGCTGAAGCAAAGAAAATGCCCGGCTCAGCCCACGAGTAGTAGAGCAGTAAGGGGTGGGGATGAGATTCCCGCTGCGCTTTTGAAGGCAACACAAAAAACTACTTCTAAGGGAAAGAGGTTTAAGCAGACTGAAAGCACCTTTATATCTCCATAGACCCCAGTCAGGGCAGTAGCTGCTTCAGCTCCCTGGCTGACCGATCCTTGATGGATTAATGTTTATGTGAATTTGTTCACTTCTGTGTAATCAGGATTTCTTCTATTCTTTTCTAAGTTTTCGAGCCTCCAAAATAAAATAGTCACTAGACTAACAGACATTATAAACCAAAAAATTACTCACAGATTAGTTTCTGATTCAGTGAACAGTTAAATTCAGAGTTCTTAAAAGCATATTTTTCTCTTGTACATGCCCAGCACACCTTTTCCTATACTCCCTGAATAAGCAATTGATATGTCATCAGGGAAATTTGTAACTGGCAATCAATCACAGTGACTCCAGAAAGGTGAGTGAACAATGATATGAAATTCAGACACTATTATGAACTGCACTATTTTCAACTTTTTTGAGTTGCATGGGTATTACGTTAATGACTTTCAATTTAACGGCAGGGGTTTTTTTTTACAGAAATTTTCATTGTTCATTTAGCACTTCTCATACAATAAGAGACAAAACAGCTGTCAAAAAACTGTGAAGTCTTCCAATCAAGAAAAAAGCACTGAATGTGAATCTCTGAAAAAAAAAAATTGGCCAACACTGAGCATTGTATTTTAAGAAAAAAAATTTCTACTCCTAAGTACCTACAGTAGCTGGTGAAACTACCTGTCACACTGACACTACACTATCTTAATGTATTCCCAAACAAATATGTTATCAGAGCTAAAAGGTATGCCTCCCATACTACCACACTGCCCCTTAGCTCCACCTTCAAATACCAAATTATGCCTGCCTTATCAATCCCATAGTACAAACTGCTTATTACAGACTAAATTTGTTATGTTTCTGGAAAGCATCTTAATAGGAAAAACCTGAAACAGGAAATGCTTTGGTTAAAAGCACCAACGGCAATGCAAACAAAACAAGCAGAAAGGAAATGAGAGATCTTTCTGTGTGAGATTTTGAGATGTGATGAAATGGGGGATTTTCAGTCTCAGCTTGCTTTATTCATCTTTCACTCTCCTATTTTGTCAGGCAATGCTAACCTCTTCAATCGCACCTGCTGAAATCCTGTGCCCGGCAACATTGATCACATCATCAGCTCGAGACAGGACATACAGATAGCCATCTTCATCCATATACCCAGCATCCATAGTATCATAATATCCCTAAATACAACACAATGAAACATAAATTCAGAAATAGTACTAGGAATATTCATTAATTTACCTTGAAGCCCCTCCCCCCCCACCCCCCAAAAAAAAAATAGACCTGTTTCAAATCATATATGCTTTTGGTGGTTGAAAGATTTAATTCTGTAAAACTTTTCACTATTTTTATGTCATATCATCCTGTGCAGCTCCCTTTCCAGAAAGGTTTTGTTGTCTTTGTTAATAGAAAATAGAAGACATTAGATAAACCCTGACTTTTTTCCAACTCTGCTTACTTTGATCCCTGACAGCTTGGAGAATAATGCTGCCCTACACAAGGAGAATGGAATTGCTGCAATATAATGACGGCTGTCAAATTGCTCCTAAGGATACTCCTGTTTGCTGTATCCAAACATACACTGTCATCATGATGCAACTGCACATGAAAAATAATTTGCGTGACCAATTCACTCATTTACTTTCATTAAGCCAAATCTTCCATTTTGAACATTTGTATAGGGCCAGTCTACCTATTTCTACAAGGAAAGAAGGAAGCCAATCCTTGGGATAGTTCATCTAACAAGGATACATAACTAATGCAGCAAAAAGCCTCCAGTGTATTTAGGTGCACAGTGGGCAAATATTTTGGACTGATACCAAGTTAGCATGGCTGCATGCCAACAGGAGGAGTGTATTTGAAGCTGTGCTAGTGTAAAGTTGCAGGTTTGTATCTTAGATTAAATGACATAAAATGACTTACTGGCTCAGAAGCTTAAGATTTACTTCTTCTGTTTCAAATCTTAAAAAAACCAACAGCATACCCAAAAATTATAGATGAAAAAGGATTTACCTTGAAATGGTTTTATTTATATATATATTTTTATATATATATATATATCTCTCAATATCTCCAATTAAATTATGACAACTTACGATAAAACTGCTTCCCAGGTTAAATCTATTATCACTCAATTCTGAAGCATTACCAGAAGTTTATATAATTAATTTCGTAATTCTTACTGGAAATTTTTGGAAATATAACTTCTGGAATGTTTCTTGATTTTCCCAAAGACCCGAGAATGCTCCAGGAGGCAAAGGCAACCTTAAATTGAAAAGAGCAGAGGGAAGTAGTAAGAAAAACAGATATAACAAATACAACTCATGGTCTCCATTCCTACTTTGTTTTCAGATAAATAATCATTGTCTACACAATCAGAAAACAGTTCAGCTTAATAATATGCTAGTAAGAGATAAAAAAGGCTATATATTATTGTCATCAAATGTATATAGCTCTGCACTGTACCCAGACCTTACCTTTATATAATACAAGCACCTCAGTAAAATAATATTCAATCTAGTAAACACTATATACTGTATAGCTTTCAGTGTTTCTAAGGATTAAGCATCTGTCAGTAATTTGTGCATACACACTATGGTACAGACAACTGCATTATTATAGGTCCCTCTTTCTCTAACACCCATACACACTCACACATGCATAGAAAGATGAATTATCAGATACACAGATCTTCAGTTTCTGTAAAAACATAAAACTCAAAGGCCTTCGATCATGAGAATCTGAATAAAAATTCTTTTCTATTTAAACTGTGCATAAAATTATTGGAAATACTGGAGAAGTTATTTGAAAGTATATTGATACAACTCACTAATAGAACTTTCTAAAATAACTGTGCTTAAAGCTACAAGATTCTGGATTGCTTTATTAGTTGAGTTTTGAATGTATACTAAACACCTCTTCTTCAGTCAATGATCTAGGCATGAGAAAATATGGGACACTTCACATACATATCTGTCAGAAGAGAAGCTGCAGAAGCCTCAGCTAACAGAGTGCTTGTTTCTTTCTTCAAAGCTCTGACAGGATCAAACACAGATTTCTTTAACTGCCTAAGAGATATATATTCAGGCATATAAACACAAGTTTTATGAAGTTCACCCCTAATAACAAAGAGAGAACGATCATATAAACAAACATATTCATTTAGCTAAAATCATAAATGTGCCATACAAATTTTACTAGCTTATGCCTGCATTGCTAACTAGCCAATATTTAGCCAGAGATATTTTATTTTCTACCGACAGTATCCCTGTCACACCAGAAGGCAACATCTCTAGAACTATGAAACAGCTCTCTGTAGCACAGCAATTCTGGTGTCATTACAAGTCTCCTATGACGGTCAGTCACAAGAACAAGTGCCACCAGCTCTGTGACACGTACATTTCTAACATTACATTTACAAAAAGAATAGTTATCTATAGATAGATAGATACATAAACACACTTTTTAAAAATCCTAGCTACGGTAAAAACAGTACAAACCACACTGAAAAGGCCATATCATCCAGTAACGATTTGAATTCCTGATTTTTTACAATCAAAGTTTTTTCAGCTTAATTCAGCTCAGCTAGCATAATAGAATATACTGCTATAAATATTACTGTTTCTTCTCTTAGGGTTCTGGCTCCAAACATCTCACAAATGACATTCTTTGAAAGTACATTTAAGGTATGGCCAAAAATGCCAAGACACTTCCCAAGTAGTCACCCAGGGTTCAGGAGGGCAGGTTGGCTTCTGCCCATCTGGAAGAAATTCACTGCCCTATTTTAAGCCTTTCAAGTTTAGTAAGCACCTCTGTGATATAAAAACATGACCCATGGAGTGTTTGCCTTGGAAAAAAAGATTAGAAAAACAATATATTGATCCTGGTGTTTGTGTATGCATGAGTTTAAAAGAAAGAAAATCTCTTGTTTAGATTCCAGAAAAGCCACCAAAGAATGGCAGTTACTAAGGTTGTTGCCTGGTTGCTAATAGCATAGCAATTCAAAACAGCCTGAAGTCATTGCAAATTTTTCACTTTAAATTTATTTAGCAGTCTGAAACATCTTTGTGATGGGAGAGAAAGAACAATTCATATTGATAAAGTCCTTAATTTCCCCACAGCTCTATTCAATATTTTGCAGTTAGTCACTAAATAGAAACAGTTTTATTGCTGAAATTAGAAAAGCATTTTCCTTTCTGTCATTGTTCAGAAATCTAAACAGAGAAGTGTGGAACATATCACCAAAAATACAACCCTCACTTTCACTATTTGCTTCTCTTTTCCTTGTTTGGGTTTTTTTTTTTTTCAGATGGGGAGACCAGGGGTGTCTCATGTTCTAGTTTGTTGGGGATTTTTTGCTTGTTTGTTGGGGGTTTTTTTAGGAAAATTGTATTGATAAATACATCCACACAGCATATTTCACGAGTCTGTGGAAACGGACTGCTAAACTAGTGGCTACCACAGGTATCTCCACAGCACATAGCACAGGACAGTACAGACAACATCTGAAAATGTGCTTCCGTGGCTCTCTGTGAAAGATTACTTGCAGTTAGGACGCCATTCATCCACTAAGCAAAAAGTGAATGCCTTCTTCCATGTGTCAGTCTTTCAGGCACAATAATTCCAGAGCAATGGGCACATACAATTCTTTGATGAAAGCAGAGTTCTTGGCACAATGGCCAAGTAGAATTTCTAGGTTGTGTGCAAACACAAATTAATAAAGGCAGAATTCAGCCTGCCAGAACATAATTACATTTACTGAAATTTTGTCAGGCTATCAGAATTAAAATGCCCAGAGCCAAATATACCTCCAAACCACTGCTGTCAGTGGGAATGCTGCCATAAATTCCAAAGGGAGCAGAACTGGATCATAATTACATGCAAGGAGCCAGAAGAGATAAAATGAGACAGTCTGAAAATAACAGCAACCTGAAAACAAACATCTCTTGTTTTTTCTCAACCCCTCCATAAAAAAAAAAACCCTGAACATTTTGAGACATTTGATTTGGGTCTTTTCGCCCTAGAAAATGTAACACACACCCACAATAACTCAGCATTTAAAAACTGTTGCCTACTTGTCCAAAAACTGAGTTGATACTCAAGATCTTTAGGAGCTATTTTTACTAAGAGGATATATTGACCAAAAATGCCAGGTATGCGTAAGTAAGCATGATTGCCCCACAGATGGTCCTGCCTTCTGTGGGGCAATCACAGAAGGGACAGAATCACAGAAGACCAAGACAGGAGAAGGTAGGCTCCTTCATTATCATTTTCACAATGTACAAAGAAGTTGCTTTGCTTGGTTTCCCTTTGGGACATATTTACTGTATTTCTGTAGCTGTCTTTTAACTTCCTCTCTCACCAGCACAGTAACAGCAGAACAAATGATGCTATTCTCCATTTACTCCAGTGAAATTAAGATTAAATTTGCTGAAGTACAAGAATACAGATCCAGGCCTATTTCTCATTTAAAGGTTGAATATATTTAAAACAGCATCAGGAAAACCAGGCAAACTGTGTAAATTAATGATTTAAATCATATGGGTTCCTTTAACAAAGATTCATTCTGGTTCCATTTTACAAAGATAAGCAGGTAATTTCATTATAAATTGGAGAGACTAAGATGAATGAGCTTGACAGTACCACAAAAAAACCTCTGAAGTTCTTTAACAGTAACTGTTTTCTGGTAGAGAATTTTAAATGACAATCATTATTTGGTTTTTTAAGTATTGTTTCACAGTTCATTTATTTTTCATACAACGGTGGTTGACCTTCCACAGAACAGTCCACCTTTAGCTTAGCCCAAGAAATCTGACTCCCACATATCACATCCTTTCAGAATGCCACTCATCAAAATGGTGTAAGATTCCTTGTTAATGGAACCAAGCAATTATAGACAGGGAATTCAAAAGAGAATTTGCATAGAAAAGCAGATTTCTGAAATGAAGGTAAAAAATGATTGGAGATGTTACCTTGCTGGAATTCAGAAAAGATATCCTTTTATTTTATGGTAGACAATGATACTCAGAGGCTGTTCATTACAGCCAGTAAAAGCAAATATAAGCCACTGTTAAATGAGTTTGGGCTTCTGAATGGAACAAAATCATCTTGACTGGCAGCTATAATTATTACTCAGCCTTTATGTAGTGCTGTGCATAAACATAACTCTTATAAAAATTTTTGATTGCAAGTTTGAAAGGCATCTGGAAGGTTTTGCAGACTCTAGGAACAAAAACACAGGAAAAAGGGTAGAGAATAGAGGATCTTGAACATTCATCAGTCTGCACGAAATATTACTTCAGTTAGCTGAAAGTGGTCACAAAAGTAGTTGATCTCACTGTGGATTTTGCTTTAGTGGGAAAAGAGAAAAAGCCATCAAAAAGTAGCGAAAGTGCTTGGAAAAATTTCAAAGTAAGGAAAGTTTAAACGGTATTTACATGTACTCAGCCAGAGATCTGCAAGAAAAACCATGTTTAGACAAATTGCTCTCACATTGGAAGACCTACTTATTGTTTCATGGGGAAAGGGAAAAGACAAAGCTGATAAACATGTAGAAGGAAGATAAATTTTTTGCACGTGTTCTTTATTTAAAGTGACCTTCCATATAACACAGGCTCAAAGATGCCGTCTACTAAATCCTGCCTCAACCCCACAACTTTTGGTTAAAATAGAAGTCTAGGTTAGACCTAAAAATGTCAAAGTAAACCACCATACTTCCAAGAATTTATTCCAATGTGTTAATACTTTCACTGCTAAAACAGTGTTTTATTTTTCATCTGAATGCATCTAGCTTCCGCTTCCAATTTCTTTTTGCTAGATTAAACAGCCATCTCTCAGAGATTATTTTGTCCTCTGAGTATTTCCTGGCCTTGAAAAAGTTACTATTTTACTGATCTTGGATGAATTACATACCACAAGTTTCCATACCACTCAGATTCCAGCACTCAGGTCACTCTCATTCACATGTCACAAGAAAACTACACCTAAATAGGAGTCTGCTGACTCAGGGGAGACCATGAGAGCACTTACACCTCCGCCTCTGTGCCCTGGGGGCTTAGCCAAAGATGCTGAGAATGAGGCAGGGTATAGACTTCATCCTGAACACATACATCTGCATTACGCAGTACAATAACTTCATGTGATACTGCTTTAGTCTCCACAATGGCCAGGCAGGATTCAGTAGATGGCATCTTTCAGAGGTCTGGTTACATTAGATCAGCAGTACAGCTGAGTAAAAAGCCTCCCCACCTCGGCAACTCCTACCTCCCACGCAAGCACTGCGCCAGCCCGCCCACACTGTTAGCGCTGCACGTCTGCAGCTGCAGTGCCTGCAGCTCCTGTCTCTCACCCCCAGCTCCTGTGCCTCAGCCAGCTGTGCAGTCCTCAGCTAACTGCACTAACAATTCATCAAAATTGGTACATTTGTCCCGGCGCTTCAGCTTTTGACAGGTTTTCACTTCACTGAAGGTTAATGCTAATCTTTGTATTTCCTTTCATTCATCTAAGCAAGCAGTGAAGACTCTGAGCTACCAGAACTCTCCAAAAATTTACCACAGAAGAAATGGACGAATACATTTCCTTTGGGACTTGTATTAGCCGGCATTAGAAAGTGCTCAGAGCAGAAGTTATTTTCTGTGACTGAAAAAAGAGGTGGTTACAGCTACCACATTCATCACAAAGCAGGTGTCTGTCTCCGAGGAAAAAAACTGTTTGAGGAAAATGCCATTTGCCTAAAAGCCTGTAAAACATCCAGAATACAGAGCTGGCATGGGCTGTAAAGAGCAGTAGCCTATAGAATGTTACAAGAGTAAGGAAAGGTTTCGGCAACAGTGAGAAGGCAGCAGGCAAGATAAATGTAACTGATGTTCACAGGGTGATCTAAACAGAGGCCTTTTTATCTAAGGAAATGTGCCGAGAAAGGTGTACTTTCAAAAAGAAGAATAGAGTTTATGGAACTCATTCGACAGGACTCTGGCAAATAGTACTAAAAATCACCTACATGATGGACAGTAGGGTTCTTTGATTTTTTTTTTTTTTTCCTGGAGTCCTTTTCTGTACGTATTTTGTCCAAGTACTGCTACAAATGAACACTCTTTCACGCTAAGCACACACAGAGACATCTTGCTTTTTTTTACAGAGAACAGAAAATACATGTCCTCCCTCTAAGAATGTGCATTAGTTGGGATTAGGAGAGAGTGAAAGAAGAGGCAGCATCACGCCTGTAAGCCAAAGCACGTCAATCTGTACTGCTGTACTATTTCACTAAACTGAAAGATAAAATAGTGAAGGGAATGATTCAGTATCTTACTCGTACAACACAAGAGGAAGGCACCATCCTGTGCCAACACTCTGGTAATTCAGAAAATGGTAAACTTTTCTGTAGTCTGAGAAAAAACCCCAGCAATCCACGCTCATTCACTCACACAATTTCATCTGCAATTTTTCAGCATTAATGCACATAAAACATTCTGGCAGTTTGGTATCAGTATCAGAGACAGACATGCTTTTCAATCCTCATTACTTCAATTATTCTGATTTTTATATAAACTTTAGCCAAAAGACAATCAACCCATGTAGGAAGTTTCTTTTAACTGTAAGATACTTATTTTTCTTACTTTACCACAATATTTCCCAAAGTCTTTGCCTTCACTGGTTTCTTATTTTCATCCAGAATCATGACTGTAAAAAAATAATACAGGAAGAAAACACAAGTTTAGTAGTGTATTTTTAGGTGGAGGAAAGTGTCTTTCTTTATGGATATCAACTTATGCGTCACTTCAGAATGGCAATACACCAAGCAACAAAAGGAATTAAGTAATTTGGGAGTGCCAAACTGGATAATCTCATGACTTTACTAACATTCAGCCTTAAGTACAAAAAGTCTTAACTAATACTCGTGTTTTGGAAGCAGAAATAGCACAAAGTCCCAAAAGGGAAAAACACAGAACTAAAAAGTAAAAGAAACCTTCGTACTGGAAGATCTAAACTTCCACATAGCACAGGACCATTAAGATACATGACAAATATAAATAAAAAATGTGTGGATAACATGAGCAACCAAAATGACTGAAGTCTAACCCAGTTCATGTGAGAAATACTATTGGCATTAAATAAGTATATCCTGTTTTCCAAGGCTCTCAGGAGTCTCAGAAAAATACCCCCCAACTAACAAGGTTCATTTTAGTCTAGCACAAAGAGATGAAGTAACTCTTGAACTACCCAAAGCTGCCCAGGAGGGTAATGCTCAAGTACAGGACAGAACCCAGACCTCCTAAATGAAGCCTCTTCCCTGGATGACACTGGTCCACCACCTTCAGTGAAAGCATCATATCCTGATACTGAGATTTCTACGGAAATCATCTGAAATAGCCTCTTTTGTGCAGTTATCTGAGAAATGAAGCTACTACAACCATCCATTCCATTTCAAGGTGTGGGCATAAGAAAGGAATGACAGATATCAGCTTGGCCTATGATAATGAAATTACATAAGGTGAAGCAACTAAACCATAGAGAAACAGGGAGGGATGATTTGGCTGATAAGGATTACATGCTTTTTGAAGCCTACCCAAGCAAAGAAAGCAATGTTCAGTTGAATCTAGATCTCTACAAATAATCTTACATTCTGTACTAAAAAGTTCCAGAGGAAATGGGGAAAAGTGGATGACAGACTTCTGACTAAAACTCTGCTAAGATTCATATGAGTAATATCACATCCTATTTCTTCAAAGAATGCCAACATCTGTAATTTACTACTTCAGGCTGAAGCTACTCTTTCGAAGATGATGGTAATTTTAAAGTAACTGAAGAACCTGCTGAAAGCAATGGCTCAGCACACAGACACAAGCAAGTACACAAGGCCAGTTTTACAAAGACCCGCATATGTAGCTGTCAATGTTTTCTCTCCTATTTTTATGACACTAAAGTAAAATCTAATTAGTTTACTGTAACTGTTTCATCAAGGTATCAAGCCCAGTAATTAATCTTCTCCTTGCAAGATGGGTATTTCAATGTAGAAAAATTCGGGGAAGTGAGATACTATGCTGCCCATTCCCGAATTACTGAAGAACTGACTTGTTTCTTCAAAATGTGGGACCTGCTTCAGTCTGAAAATGCACTGAAATTATCTGCAAAGGTTCAAGTAGATCAAGGGGAAAGCACAGTATAATCTCTGATTTAAGGCAACAGACCTAGAAATTAATATAGTATCTTGACTCATTTTTAAATGCAATTTGTGCCACTGCACTTTGATACCATAACTCTTATTCCCTTTGTTCTTAAAAATCAGCAACAAATTTGTTTCTTTTCAGCAATATGTAATAGGAAAGAATTTGTATGTGTTTAAAAAAAAAAAAGTAGATCTTGCGACTTTCTATTTATATTGCAGCATGTCTTTATCAACCATTAAGAGTTGCATGTATGAACTAAGTCCACAGTATCTATTTTCTAACTGGCTTAAGGATCTCCTCTAATAAATACAGTAACAGCAGGAAAACAACATAAAACAGAAGTGGATGACAGCAAGACAGTGGCCAATATAGAGCAATTTTAAAAAATCACTAGTTTATGAATAGCTGCATTACAGGACATATTTGGTCAAAGACTGAAAGAGGTAAAGTTATTCCATAAATCTTTAGTGAATTTCAGTGCTCATTTTTTGATTCCTTTATAAGGTATGCTAAAGACATTTCCATCATTCTCTTTGGAGAAGTTCTTTACTTACACTAGTCCCAGTGTTCCAAAATATTCATCAGAAAGTTTTATATTCTTGCTACTCATTTCTTCCTAGTCCTGACTATCATCTGATAACATGTGTGATACAATTACATTCACGCTTTCCTATTTATCAGAACTCTGGAGAAACTTCATGGCATTGTTTTAAGGTTGTTTTTAAGCTATTACTCATCTCCATGCCATAACTGTAAATGCCGAAATCAAGAGCTGCTAAAAATGGTCGGGTTTGGTTTTTTTTAATGCTCACTACCACTTACAAGTATTAAAAGAAAATAACAGCTTAGATCTTTCTGAGCAATGATGTGAGAACTTTTCCTGAAGACCACTTGATCTTTAATGTAATTATTTTTCAGACTTCAAGTAATTCTTGAAAACTGTGTTAAAATCAGGGTTCCCAGGTTTTAAAATACTTTTGCACTCTTAATCATGTGGCTGCATCCCTACATGCAAATACCTACCACACAATGAGTGTTGTCATGTTGTCAATGGGCTTTTCACGTTGGTCCATAGCCTACCGTTTCACCTGGCTGGAAATAAAAATGCTCCACAGGTACTGAAAGGCAGTTTGCTTAACATCTCTCTCAAATTGTGTAAAAGTGCAGAAGTGCGTGTAGAAGTGTAGACAAGTAATGCGTCAAAGTACGTGCTAGCCTTCTCATATAACAAAGGCAGAAGTAGTTGATCAATTTTCTTGAAGATAACTCTGAATTTTTTTACTCACACAAAAAAGCAGGAAGGAGGAAAATATGTTAATAAGACTGTAATATTCTTTTGCTACAAGATACGACAACTAAGGAGCACTCACTCAGGAATATAAGCAATGTTCTTTTCTAGTAACGATCTTAGCATAGTCTTACCATTATATCCTGGCACTGGTTTTCCTGCCTGTCCGGGTGGAGGTGTTGTCGAGTTTCCCAAACCAACACAGGAAGCAGTAATTGCAGAACCAGATTCTATTAAGAGAACACACATATCGTCAGTTAAGGTTGGTTTTAGTTCCATTCAGTATTTATTAGTTTTAAGTTTTTTGATGCTTAGCAAATCAAAGTAAAAAAAATAAAATTCTTAGACAAACAATGGAAGATTCAGAATTCACAGAATCATAGAATATGCTGAGTTGGAAGGGACCCACAGATATCATCAAAGTCCAACTCCTGGCCCTGCACAGGACACCCCAAGAGTCACACCATGTGCCTGAGAGCATTGTTCAAACACTTCTTGAACTTTGTCAGGCTTGGTGCTGTGACCACTGCCCTGGGGAGCCTGTTCCAGTGCCCAAGCACCCTCTGAGTGAAGAACCTTCTCCTAATATCCAGTCTAAACCTCCCTTGGCTCAGCTTCATGCCATTCCCTTGAATCCTGTCACTGGTCACCACAGAGAAGAGATCAGAGCCTGCCCCTCCTCTTCCTCTCACAAGGAAGCTGCAGACTGCAATGATGTCTCCCCTCAGTCTCCTCCAGGCTGAGCAGACCAAGTGCCCTCAGCCGCTCCTCACACGGTTTCCCCTCAAGGCCCTTCACCATCTTTGTAGCCCTTTTTGGGACACTTTCAAAAGAAAGATAGCTTTATCTTTCTTCTATTGTGGCACCCAAAACTGCCCCCAGCACTCGAGGTGAGGCCGCCCCAGTGCAGAGCAGAGCGGGACAATCCCCTCTCTTGCCCGGCTGGCGATGCTGGGCCTGATGCCCCCCAGGACAGGGTTGGCCCTCCTGGCTGCCAGGGCACTGACTCATGTTCAACTTTCCCTTGACCAAGACTCCCAGGTCCCTTTCCATGGGGCTGCTCTCCAGCCTCTTATTCCCCGGTCTGTACATCCAGGCTTGCCCCATTCCAGGTGCAGAATCCAGCACTTGTCTTTGTTTAACTTTCTTGCCTCATTTCTACTTACTCTGACAACCTCTCTATATTCATTCCAAGTGGCCTAACCCTGCTTCCATCTCCTGTGTACTTCCTGGTCACACTTGAGTAATGACAGGAGTTCTTTATTCATCCACGCAGGTCACTTCCCCCTTTGCCTGACTTCTTGCTCATCAGGATGCATCATTCTTGAGCCTGGAGGAAGTGACGCTCGAATATCCATCAGCTCTCTTGGAACCCTCTTCACTGCAGGATCTGTTCCCATAAGATTCTTCCAAGAAGATCCTTAGAGGCTAAAATTAGCTCTCCTGAAGTCCGTGATTACAGTCTTGCTTCCCTGTTTCCTCCTTGCCCACTACTGAATTCCACAATGGTCACTGCAGCCAAGGCTGCCCTCAACCTTCACATCTTCAACAAGGCATTCCCTGTTTGTTCGTATAAGGCTGAGGAGAACACCACTCCTCGTGGGATCCTCCACTACTTGTGTCAGAAAGTTGTCATCAATGCTTTCCAGTAATGCTGACACCTTCCTAATTATCCCCACAGTTAGGCAGCTAGAAACCTTCCCTCCTCACCTTCCTGTCTTTCTTAAGATACTTAATTTCACATAACACTTTTATGTTACCGGAGCTGTTATTATAGAAGAAGAATAAAAACTATCAAGTCATATAACAGAGAGTCTAAGACTGAAAAAAGCTCCGTTGTTCTTCACTCCTTCCCTTTAAGGAAACAATCTGCAGAAATTACTTTGAAATGCTGCTGTAACTGAGCCACAGAAAACAAAGTGTAGGTGGTTTTAGATATTAGCAGGAACACAGGATGAGACTTTACTTTAAAAACACGTCTTTATCATTCTGAAGATGTCCCAAGTCTCAGGTCATTTGGCCTGGAATTCTTAGTCCATTCCGCTCTCAAGTGGCAGCCAACAAAGCAGGTTTGTCTCCAGCTCTATACGTATATCTGATCATTATGTTCAAACCTATTTTCAGTATGCTTGCATTAGGAAATTAGAGTAATTTTTGCTGTGAATTTTTTCAACCTCCATAGCATTTATCTGCCACTTCAGAAGTTATGTGACTATTCAAGTGCTTAAAGAAGCAAGAAGAAAAACAAACTTACAGACTCTTGGAGTGTTTTTACAGTAGGTGTTAGTAAGTAGCTGAAAGTCTAGCATTAACAGCACAGCTAAGCTAGGGCCTAAATACAGCTGTGGGACACAGAATAAAAATTATCAACCCTCCGTGTTAATAAAGACAGGCTAAAAAGTTTGCTTTGTTGTTTCCCAATCTTTCCCTGTTCTTTCTTCTACATAACACAAATTCCCTGCACAATCATGGGGGAATCTTTTCTTCTAACACACAGAACACCCAGGCCATAGTTACAGTGGTGACACAACATCAAAATGATCTACCATACCCCATTTATTATCACACTGAGAAGTTGCAGAAAAACACAATGTATCCAACAAGTTTTGGAGCTTCATTTTCTACACAGTATTTATACTGAAGAATTTTCCTCTTTTACTTGGAATTGGAAAAGACAGTAGAATAAGCTTCTTTTTTGACTGTGTTAGGAGAAGAAGTGGCAGCACGGTGTGCATGTTGCTTTACATATTGCACAGCGAGAGCGACAAAACATACTGCAACAGATCAGGCAAGAACAATATTCTCCTGTCACCAAAACGTAGGAATTAGGTTTGCTACTGAGAGACGGGGAACACAGCACCTCTATTAGCCTGATGCACCAGTAACATTGGTGGACTGTGAATTGACAAACATTTCTCAAGAGTCTCAATCCAAAGACCCTAAGGGGAGAGGAAGAACTTCTGAAAATTAGTTTGGGCTCGCTTGACTCTACTGCTAATGAAATCAACAGAAACTTGAAAAGAAACTTCATCGTACTAATTTGTCTGCATTTGTACCTGTTTTTTGGACAACAGTGACTAAGCCTGAATGAAAGTCCATTTATTCTGAAGAATCACAAGTTCTAAAACTTTGTGAAAAGGTCTTTAAAATTGTTGCTCTTTCTTCCATTGTCTTTTCAATTATCAATGGATATATCGCTTTCATATTTACCCACTGCTCTAATCTCTAAGCCGTACATTCAGTTCCCATAGGCCAGTAAGGCTTTTTATACATATGAAAAAAAATACGGGTTTTTTGGTACTTGGACGAGATATTAATTCAGAGAGGGAATCCCAAAAGCATCTGCTCTTTGTGTTAGGTTAAGCATTCTTGAATGCTAAAGATTCCCTTACAATGTAGGATCACAAAGGAGTACTGTCAAAGGACAGCATGAAGCTTTGTGCTGTACATTTCTTGGGAAATCAACATGAATCTTCCACACAGGATGCTGGATTGAAATATCAATTTTCCAAACCTATCAGGAAACAATAGCCTCTTTCTAGGACAGCATTTTTTATCACAGAGAAAACAGTCTGAGTTGAAAGGGGAATTCAATTTAAAATTCTCCTGAAAAGAAATCATCACTGTTCAGAAGAACACAGGATTTTAAGTACTAAGGAGATATTTTCCTTAACAATTATGTGTAATACAAGTACTGTTATGGCCCTTTTATAGAATAAGTAAATAAATAAAGTTGCTTATGAATCTTTGGTTTCAATTAAAGTTGGTTTCTTTACAATTCAAGTCAGGATCTATGTGCAGGTTACAAGATTCAGATCTGAAAAGTTGAAACAGTAACAGTTACTGTTACTTTTCAAGTGTACATTATATTCCACCGATCCCTTAAATCAGGTTTCTGCATATACGAACAGACATCCCTTACCAGACATTTGTTTATAGTTGCAGATCCTCTGAAATTAATGCACAGCAGCCGGGCAGATTTCCAATGCTGAAGACTTTAGGAACTTCCATATTTTTAATGTAAGGAACAGGACAGTAGGCCTGTCTTACAGTCTCTTTTGCAAACATTTGGGCATTAACTGTCCACTCACTATGCTACCAAGTTAGCTCGCCCTCCAGCCGTGGAAGGCTTTTCAGGGACAACCAGATCATAAAACCAATTTCCTTTCTGCATAACACCTTACAATGTGACAATGAGACAGCTATTTAGAAGAGCAATGTTTTATACTGGAAGAACGATGTTTCACAAGTAGTCTGGTAAATGCATTCAACATCTGCTCTGAGTTATAAGGAAAACAATATGGTGTACCTCTGAGAATAATGAAAAGCACTTCATTGAGACAGAGAAGACAGAGTTACTGAGAGATGGCCTTACAATTAAGGCTGTTCAAGCGTCCCAAGTCCCTCCTTATGCTTCTTCCTTTCAGGATAGGGGCTAAAGTAAAGAAATAGTCCTCAGTAATCACAGATGTGACCTTCTTTGTTTTGTCCCACTCCACCAGTAAGTGAGTGATATTATTACAAAGCTATTTCAATATTACTGAAATATCCAGTATAAATTGGACAGCTAATGAGTAGTCTGATACATGCACTTTTTTGCATTTGCACCTTGGAAAACACTTCTTATGCCAGAGAAGGTGCTGCTGATCCAGAAGGAAAAAGTGCAGTCTCCTATGAGTAGCTAGGGGAGTCTGTAAGATTATGCCTGACTTTACTCATCAGAAAGCTTCCACCTACCCATGTGCGTGACTTGCAGAAGCTGTGCTCTGCCAAATTATGCAAAGCAACTTTCGCGCTCAAAACTGTCTTGCTCATTCACAGTCAACAGTCAAGTTCAATCAAAATAAACAGTTTTAAAATAACTCGGGACTTTTAAGATGAAAATCTACCATTTACTTACTCTGTGCCACTTACATTCCTGATGCACTATAATTTCTAGACCGTGTCTCGTGTTCCTCAACAGAATAGACTGCCATGCTGCTGAAATATTGGCCTTTTTGGTAGGAAATACTTAGGCAAAACACACTGCATTTTGACGTTAATACTTGAGCTTGGGCTGCGCTAAGTGGGTAATGTAAAGCTGCCTGCTTTGAATTTCTTAGGATGCAGTAGAGAGACACTGAAAGCATACAAAAGAGGTAGGAAGTTGTTATGTAGCAGGAGAAGGAAAGAAGAAAAAGGAGCAACTGTCATATATTAACATATTAATGAATGCGATAAATATAATACACAAAATTCTCACTGTGGCTGTGCTGTTTTGAGCCATTCTTCCAGAAAGGCTGTCACTTTTGTTGTGGGGAATTAAAGGAATTACTACAGCAGAAGACTGCACCGATAAAATGGAAAGGAGGATCTGTAAAGGTGGAAATCTTAGGCAGAAACTCATTACAAATCCATTCACATCGCAAGAATGTACCTCTGAAGAGACTCCTTCCATATGCTCCTTCCACACAGTGGTCATTTTAATTATGCCAGAAAGGGGGAATGAAGAATTCAATAAAGTTACAGCAAAATGCTTTCTAAGATGGCAACAACTACTGGGCATCCTGGAACAGAAAACCACAGTACCAGATGAATTACAGGACTCAAAATCTGCATCGTAGTATACCATATTGCTTCCTTAAAATAAAACCAAATCTAACACATCACAGAAATAGTATGCACTGGCAGTGTCCTGAAGATTCAGGGGCCAGATCATCATGTATTCATAAAGACCTCATTTCCCTCATCCTTCAGCAAGCTTCTAAGACTCTAACTGCAGTAGCAGTAAGTAGCCTCACCCACAGCTTGGATTTTGCACTGTTAACCCTGACAAATTGTGTCTAGATAGTCATGCTGCAGGTTGGTAGCCCAAGCACCAGTTCGGTCTTATGCTTACTGATGTTGGAAGAAAATTTCAGACAGTTGCTTTAGCCTCTGTACAGTACAGCTCAGCCATGCCTTCAGCAAGGCCTCAGAAGTCATCCATTGCCTAATTTTGCCAAGCTGCTTTCTTCACTGCTTCCCTGGAAGAGATCTACACCACGATGGTGCATGACACCTTATATTATTAACGTGTCAAAAGACCAAGCACACACGGCTATTGCTGGGTATTTAAGTACAAACAATCTGATGCTAATTATCCATCAACACTAAAACAAGGAGATGACACCTGGCCACTATTATCCCAGGGCACTAAAGGGCACAGATAAGGACAATTTGGATGCTGTCCTTATACAATGTCCCAATACAATGTGATGCGTGATGCTGCCACAAAAATCCACAGCACTGCTGCATCCACATTGTTAGTATATATTGCTGTGCCATTATTTTTACCACATTCTAAGAGTAAAGGCTAGTGAAATTACTTTCAGAGCTATGATAACTATATTCTGAACCTCCCCATCCATTTTACTCATTTCCTCTTCATTTTATTTAAGCTTGTCATCAAATGAAGTAAAATTTAATGAAAGAGTTTACATTTACTGAAATTCTCATCTAGTAATATATTTAGCTTGGTACTACATCAAATTGTAACAAAAAAGTGAGAGGAGCCACAAGAAGACAGCAATGACTGAAGAATCTGAAGAACTGTAAATTCCTAAGGATACACTGATTCAGTTTTATCAAGTGTCAGAAAGACGTGTGAAATTAAATCCAGTTCACACATAATACACATTTAGATTAGATCAAAGACAGTCTGTCATCCTAAACTATAAAAGGTTTGTGCTGGCTAGTAGTGAAACTTCAAAAACTCTTTCATGCATTGTTTGGTATTTCATTTCACTCCCTGCTTCTGGGGACTATGACATGCAGCAGAAAAATTCTTAAACAGTGATTGTAATTATAATTTATTCTTCCTCCATCTGACTGCATTCTTAATTATTCCCCTTGTGAATTAAGCACATGCAGCATCAACACAATAAATATCAAGTGCATACAGAGTGACAAAATATGGTGAGCAGCAGGGGTCTGCCTTAGCAAAACCCTCAAGAAGTATCAACTTTAAGGTGAGCTATGCAAGTTCAGTGATTTGTAATCAAGATTTTCACACTTGCCTTACAAGGAGTTTTTCAACTCCTTACAAATTTAAATAAAGCTAGGGTAAAGAACACGCAGTAAACCAACTGAATTCCAGTTACGATTTTCTTGCTCAAATGTTATTTTGAGAGACTCTCACATCTAAAGCATGAACTTGTCCATCAGGCTGCTTACAATTTAGGTTATATTCATTTGGCAGACGACCAGAAGAATTCGTTACCTTGTGGTGGAACAGCTTCAAAACACGTTTTTTCATCCCACTAGCACTCTACAAAACAGAATGTAAAACCTCTAGAAGTTAACTGTAAGCCTCATGGAAAAACAACAGTGTTTTTCACCTATTCTTCACACCCAAGTAAAATTAAATTTGACCTTTCTCACTTGGTTAAATTGTACACAGAACCTTAAAAAAGCTCTTCTTAACTGCCTAATTTCTCTACTCAGAAACCGTAAAGCAGAAACTTCACTCAAAAAACATGGAAAAGAGATACAAATAGAAAATGAAGCAATCATTTTTTAAAAAGTGACTAGGGAGACCAGAAAGATCAATTAATTAAACACACTTTTCAGTATAGATATAGCTGTACAATATGACCAGTATGTTGCACAAAAATTTGCATTTTTTTCTGGTTAGGACTATTTGCTGTTCAGTATTTGTACTTGAAGCTCTCCTCATTCTCTACATTCTTTATTGTGCAATAGCAGCAAGAGTGCTCAATCAACAACAGGGCCATACGGCACAGGCAGCACAGAAAGAGGTTATTGAAAAACAGTACAGACAACAGTAAAACAGACAATGATGTGACAGCCATATTCATTTTCATTACCCATCATATAAAAAAGGATGATTTTGTCATTAACATGCACAACTGGACACTGCACAGTTGACTTGAGCTAATTTATTGTGTATCCGTGAAGAAAACAGTAAAAAGAAATGTGGTCTCATTATCCTTCCACACCTTGGCTGTATATTCCCATCTTCCTTTTTCCCCACATTTACGCAAGGAGTTGGATTGAAGTAATTAATTTTTTTAAAAAAGTAGTACTAGACTTTCAGCCAGAACAGTTTTATTTTTAGCCTAAATCAATGCTCTGATGTGCTTGTCATGCAGCTACACACATGGCAGGACTGGCCTAAGAGCAGGGGTACAGAGGCAGTGCCAGAGATGAAGGATACTCCACTCCCTCTTTCACTGGGGGTTTGCCCTTACCGAAGCTTAGATCATTCACAGATCACACACACACACAGCCTCCGCCACTGCCAAGCTATTTATTTCAGTATGTTTCATTTAAAACAGGCATAGTATCCCAAGTATTTCCTCCCCCCCAAACAATTTGTCCATTTAGTCTAATTCATGGCTTAGGGTATCACTGCATTTTAAATGCCAAATACAACACAGGTCCATATGTGAGTGCTTTCGTAAGGCAGGCCATTTATCTCAAACAGAGCTTCAGCGACAAATAGCTTTCTGAAAGCTCATCTATGTAGTTACTCTATTGGTTTAACTTTGTATTCGATCCTAACCTGCAGTGGTATCAAAGAATGACTCCCACCTCAGCAGGGACACTATTTTCAAAGTTTAAAAGGAAATATTGCATTATATTCAGGGTTGCATTAATTAAAGCATATACATATTTAAATAACTGTGCAACCCTTTCCATACTCTTATGCACATATACAGCACTGAGAATGACAGCTTCAAGCCTGCTTGCACAATCCAGGAATTGTGATGTGACTATCAACCTGATTGTGGATCCATAATAATATGTGTCCACCAACAGCTGTATACAGCTATCCAGAAGTAGGATGTTTCCCTCATTTCTTGCGAATGTACGGACATACGAGGAAAAAAAAGAAGACAAAATAAGCTAAGGGTATTTGAAGACATGAAGTCCATTTCTCAAAGCAGAAATCCATTTTGTTTATAAAGTAATGTATTTTCTGAAAGTGCCTGAATTTTCATGCTTATTCTTAGAACTGAAGGTCGGAAGAGAAAGCAGCAATCCTTTTAGTATTTTCTAAATGCTTTAAAGCACTTGTAGTCATAATGCACCCATTATCATGAATACATATTACATTTGTGAAGGCCAAATACTTCTCATATAACAGTTCTATTCAATTCACTTATTTGAAAACAAAATCAACTCCCAAATCCATTAAAATTCATCCAAGGCTCACTTTCACAATTATCCAACCACAGAATGTACTTACAAACTGTGAGGTTTGGTATTACATATATAGGCAAGGTCTCTGAAGATTTCAAAGTACATTCACATGAAATCTCCAGAATAAATGTACAAAATGTAACTGCAAGGAAGGTCCAACTACTTTAGTTAAAGGTTTGTGGGCCATGACAAATATTAAAACCAAAGCAGAAAATAGTCAGCTATCACTAAAGGGCAAGCCAGTAATAAACCACCAGAAGTTTATGCGTTCATTTTGTAAGTACACCACGGTCCTTTGCCTCCAAATGGTCTATAATAATGTACATCTTATAGGTTGCCTATAGCGAAATGACAGACAAGATTACAGAACAGAAAGCTTTTTTGGTTGTATTTGGAAGATGTCAGATGACATGTTTAAAGATGCTTTAAGTCAGGCAATGCATCCAATTATATTTTCAGACAAAATAAAATTCAAATTATTTTCGTCCTACTGTGACATCACAACCGATACATGATGAAATACTAAGAGAGAAATGGAGAATATAAAAAGTAATTACACATCTCAGTGCTAACTGTTTACTGTTTAATTGCTTTGAGGTATCTTAATATATTGTATGCACAGCAATACTGCCAAGATGGAAAAGACAGGTAAAATTATTGCTGTGCAATTCAAGTATCTTTATCAGGGTCTAGCATCTTAGACACACTCTCTCTCTCTACCCTCACCAAGCAGCCCTCAATCCTGCAAAGGTTCTTCCCTTCCATGCACTAGATCCATGAAGCTCACTGTTAGTTTTACTGTTCTAAAATCATCTACTTTACACTAATGAGGACTCCATCCTCTGAGCAACATAAAAAAGCAGTTGCCATGTGACAAGAAAGAGATCAACAACCTGTAACATCTTCACGCTCATACAAACTGGAGGCGCTGTCACAGTTCATTTCCTTCAGAGGGATGAGACTGCACTATTCTATTCTAACACATCCATTCCTAAATGTGTCCCCTTGTCTTCTTCATTTGCCTATTCAGAGCACACTAAATACTGCTCATGGCTCAACTCCATAACTTAAGACTGTTTTACAGTTCTTTTCTTTTCAATCATCTAAACCATATCAATGAAATGTTAAGGAGGAAAACATTTATACTTCATCCACATTAATGTATGTCCCTGACTGCATGTGGAAAGACAATCAGAAGAGATTAAGATTAATAAGCACTGAGAAACTGAAGTCAAATGGGAACAGAAAAGCTTAATGCACGCTTTTTATCAGTTCTAAATTAGAAAAATGTCAGCACAAATGAGGCAGACTAGCAGTGGCACAGCTGATATTGAATTTGTATCAACACAGAGGAGGAGCTGACCAGTGGGGAAAAAAACCAGAGTATAGCCATGAGGAAAAGAGAACCTTCACAGAAATGTGAAGTACAGAGAATCATGTGTTTTTGTTTTACTAGAAGGAGCTAATGCATTTACTGACTTAACCATGCTCAAATTGCAATAAATTCCATAAATTAAAATAAAAATACATCCTTTTTTTTTTTTTTTTTCAAGCCATAACACTCCTGGCCCAGCATCAAGGTACATTTCACAAAATGCACAGGACAACTGAAAGCCATGTGAAATGCACATCTGAAATGAAAAACACTTTTGGAGAAAACAGACTTTGTGAAATGTGGAAGACAGTGAACAGCACTGAATGCCACGATAAACCTACGAAACTGTAATGATTCATTCAAACCAAAAACACCCTAAAGAATATGTATATAATCCAGACATACCTTCTTTGATGCCCAAGAATGAGAAAACCATGCAGAATTGAAAGGTCAGTCTCTGCTTTGGCAATGCCTGTGGCCACTAAAACAATCTTTTCCTCTCTCTCCTTCAACAAGGACAACAAAAAAACCTATTTGAATTGGTTGTCCTAAGATGACATTGAAGGAATGACAAGCTACTGTTACTAATGCTATACAGTCCACATGCGATTACTAAACAGCAAACAATGGCTGAAACAATCTATATTTTTCATACCCTTAAAGGACAGAATGCAAGCCTCCAGGTGGAGACATGACAAATGTCATGCATGCCTGCTATAAATTCAGTTATCCAGTAAATAATGCTCAGGGGACTCAGTAAATCAGGGCTGCAGAGCAGCAGAAGTTTCTGCTGAGTAATACCCACTTCTGTAGAACTGCTTGCAGGTTATCAGCTTTCCCTAAAAAAATATGATCCTAGTCTTGACAGGATGCACACGTCTTTAAAAAGCATGAACTGCGTCTACACTGAGGTACCTGATAATCTAAAGAAGTCACCTGGACTTTGGAAGAAATTTGTTTCACTTCTTTTATTTCAACTCCAGATTCCTGGTCCCTGTAACTCCAGAACTGAATTTCTGGCACTCCAAAAAAAAGTCAAGAATTGACTCTTTGTTGCAAATTAAACAGCCATGCTTTCTTTAGTTTACCTTTCCTGCTGCCTTCGGGTCTGAAAATTTCATGATATTAAACAAAATCACTGGACTGATCTGCAGTTTTGAATGGGACAAGGAGGAAGTTGACTGAAGAATAAAATGTAGAATCCAACTGACAAAAGGGAGATGGAGGTCTAGCCTGACAAGGTAATTCACTTGAAGAACAGTTCTTTAGTGTAAACCTGGAAAGATTAGCTAATAGAATTCAGTTGCAAAATCCATCTTTCCAGATACTCATATGAAGGAGATTCTGCACAATGTTGCCAAGGCAACACAATGGAAACTGAAGTCTAGGGACCACGTCATGCTGCTTGAAGATCACATTAATAAACTCTTCCCCATACACGATTGTCCCAGAAGTAGTCCATTGAAATACATTCCCCTGAGTACAATTACCCATGACTTGTACTTTTTACACTGAATTCAATGATATGGTTGTATTGTTTATATAGTCCTCATAAAAGATCTGCATAACCATTGTTATATTACATAAGGTTTAACTATATTAATTATCTATATTATATAAGGTTTAACTACTTAATAAGAGTATGTCCTAATAAAAATATTACCAATATAGCATTTGCACATTTTTTGATGTAAGAGACAGGTAAAGAACAATTTTAAAAGTGATAGAGTACATTATTAATTATATTACAGAAGTTGGAGAATTCCTATCAGAAAATTTTATCACACTGTCTCAGAATATCCAACACAAGGTACACATATTATAACCTTCTTTTCCAGCAGCCATAACGTATCAAGCACTTTTTGATTTTTGTCCTAATGCCTGCTGCTGCAGATAAGGCATTTTGTCCTAATGCCTTATCCAGTAAGGCAGCCTATTTCCCTGAAAACAGAAAATGTACACAATCATTTCATAGTTTTGCCTGATAGTAAGCTGATACCCAGGAAATAGTAGATAGCTCCAATTTGAACCTACTACACTTGCACACTCTGTAACTTTGATTTCCATAGTACACAACAAAAAAAGTTCTATGGAAACATGTCTTTTGACTGAGATTTTAAGCAAGTCAAATTTTATCACTGAATTTTCAGCTTCAGTTCTGTTTCATCTGAATTTTCGTGTACATCCTCAAAGGCAGTCTCAAAATGTTTTTCTTTTAAAATATCAAGAGAAAAAAAACTCTTTATACCCTATACTTTTTATGAAGAAATGGAAATCTGACTTACCATTTTTTCAAAATGTCGAAAGTGATGTGGCAGAGTTTCATTTTTTAGCTAACATGAAAGCAGCTGAAGATGTTTAACACAAACTTTCAGAGCCTTCTGCTTCCACAGCTCATCACAACCTCCTGGTTGTTTCCCTTTTTTTTTCCTAGAACTCAAAGCTAGCTCCAAAAATCAAGGCAAGCCGAACTCGCATTTCTTTGTGTATTGAGGCCCCTCCATCAGAATGAGGGATGTGACACAGCAGGTACAACCCAAGCACTGTTTAGGCTACTTCAAATAGGCTCCTTGTAATTTAATTAACTGGAATACTGAAACAGAGCAACTATATCATTGCCTGAAAACACAACTACACAGAGAGAGAGAAAACAAGGTCCAAAATGTGCATTCCTGTTCCAATTCAGAAAAAAAAAAAATCACAAAACATACATAAATAAGACCAGAAAAATTATCTCTTAGAAAGAAAGAAAAAAAAACGAAAAAGAAGAAAAAAAGTCTGTTTTCTGAAACTGAATTTAAGGCTTCCTGGAGAGCTTGCGGCAAAATACTTGCCTTTTTCTATTTAATGTCTGTAAGACTGGAATAACTGTGCTTACTTCACAGGGGTGTTAAAAGTATTAACTGCTTGTGTTTGCACAACTACTTTGAAGATGAAAATTGCTATTTAAGTACTAAGTGTCAATTTGTACAAATAAGCAAAAACTAAACACCTGCATAAACCCAAACAAAATTCTCCTCTCTCCAGGTACAGCTGAACACAGGATCGGAAAATAATGTTCTTTCATCCACTGCCATATCTCCAAAGAAAACAGCAAGTACTTCCCAGTCCTTACTGCCTCAAATCCTCCTTGCCACTCATTGATCCTGTGACTTATATTTCACAGTTTGTAAGATGTGCTTACTATACTTGTAAGACAAACATTAACATTTAAAATGAGTGCTATTGATGAAGGTGTACTGACACAAATCAGTTTTAAGCAATCGGCTTTTCCAGGTGTAGCTGCTTTGAAGTCCCCTAAAGAAAACTTTCTTCTGTTTCAAAGTACTGTTTCAACTCACAGGGATTTCAAATACTCCATAAATCTGTCAAGAACAAATGAAAGGAATCCACGTTTCTTTGTCCATACTAATTTATTTCTAGTTATATATATGGCAAAGGAGCCAAGAGCTTTGAAGACATCTTACTAAACCTGAAGAAGGAACTGGTTAAGACTGCTATTTTGTAATACTTTTGTCAGCCTTCTGTTTCCCTTAACTCATACTCGTTTCCATCTCCAAATGATGACTCAGTCACTTCTCATCTCTACAAAACTCACCTTTTCCTTCCCTTTCTCAGTCATTAACAAAGGAATAGAAATTACCCCATTATACAAGAAACGCTATCTATCCAGATACTTCTCCTCCTCCTCCATCTTCTGCTTTAGCTTTAGTTGTTGGCTGAAAGAGCCAACAACTACGACACAACTGCCTAAGTAAAAGCTACAGTATTTAGGCAAAATTAAGATGCCAGCATTTCTCATAGTTTTGCAATGCTCTTGTTTTGGAAGAATGCAGATAAATATCGGCTTAGGGAATAAGTACCAATTTGTCAGACTAGCAAAGGTCAAAAGCATTTTCATATGTAGAAGTAAGCCAGAAACTCAATTTGAGGTATAACAAAACAGCAATTCGTAACTTCAGCTGCAATGAAATGGCAAAAAAAAGATAATTCGTTTTGTTATAAAAAAGATGCATTTAAAAAACTTACTAGTTGTACATAACGCAGCTAATAGTCTCAACTTCCTCCTGACAGAAGTGATTAGGGTTTTTTATTCTGTGTTTTTAGTATGCCACTTTTTTATTTTGGAGATAGTTCAGAAAATTGTTATTTCTGAATCCGTGGGTCCTCTATTCTGTCATCAGTCACTAACCTTGCGTATTTCTAATGAAGTAAACAGCCAGTTATCTACTCTGTAAAATATTTCACATTCAGTACATACACCTTTAACCTCATGTACTGAAATCCAATACTGTTTGGTTGAAATGGCTTTTCCAGCACAGAAATCCACTTTCAACATTTTGACAAGTGACAGACAGGGATGAATGTGACAGAACTGCTTGTTTTTTCACAGTTAATGGGATACATTTTGTATTCTGCTAAAGAAGAAGTGAGTGAACAGCAGAAGGGAAGGCTGCTTTCACCTGGGAGTCCTGGTGGATGACAAGCTGACCACAAGCCTGCAGTGCCCTTGCAGCCAGGAGAGCCAGTGGCACTCTGGGGTCCATAGGGAAGAATGTGACCAGCAGGTTGAGGGAGGCGATCTTCCCCCTCTGCTCAGCCTTAGTGAGACCACATCTGGAGTATTGTGCTCAAGTCTCCACAGTTCAGGAAAGACAAGGAGCTGCTGGAAAGGGTCCAAGTACCAAGTCCTACCAGGAAACCCGCTCCAGCATGGGCTCCTCTCTCCATGGGTCTACAGGTCCCTGCCAGGAGCCTGATCCAGCATGGGCCTCCCATAGGGTCAAAACTTCCTCTCAGGCATCCACTCGCTATGGAGTGGGTCTCCTTCATGGGCTACACATGGACCTCTGCATCCCCATGGACCTCCATGGGCTGCAGGGGGCAGCTGCTTCACCATGGTCTGCACCATGGGCTGTAGAGGAATCTCAACTCTGGCACCTGAGCACCTCCTGTCCCTCCTTCTCCACTGACCTTGGTGTCTGCAGAGTTGTTTCCCTCGCCTGTTCTCACATTGCTCTGGCCACAATTACAACTGTGCAATAATTTTTTTTTTTTTTCATTTTTAAATATGTTATCACATATTACCATGTTACCACCATTTCTAATTAGCCTTGACCAGCAGCATATCCATCTTTGGAGTTGCCAGAGATTGGCTCTGCCAGACATGAAGGAAGCTTCTAGCAGCTTCTCACAGAAGGCACCCCTGTAGGCCTTCTTGGCCATGCAAACCCACTACACCCACCTGCACATGCCTTGGCAGGGGGGTTGGGCTAGATGATCTCTAGAGGTCCCTTCCAAACCTAATTATTCTGTGGTTCCTCTCCACAGGAGAGAATCCTGCGAACTGCCAGGGAGAGGGAAATTTTTTATGTGCAGAGAGGCTGAGAGAGTTAAGACTATTCCGTCTGGAGAAGGCTCAGAGGAAAAGTTATCAATGTGTGTAAATACTGGATGGGAGGTATCCAGTATTTACACACATTGAAGAAGTGTTAGCCAGACTTCTCAGTGGTGTCCACTGATATAATGAGAGGCAATAGGCACAAACTAAAACCAGGATATTCCATCTGAGCCCAAAAATATATGCCTTTATTGTGAGGGCAGTCAAACACCGGCAGAGGGTGGCCAGAGTGGCCAAACAATCCCTATCCATGGAGATACTCAAAACTGGACAGGATCCTGGGCAACACTCTCTCTGACCCTGCTTGAGAAGGGGGACTGAACTAAATGAGCTCAAGAGGTCCTCATCAACATAATGACTCTGTGATTCTTACTTCCTTATCCCTTGAAATTCAGTTCTTTGATAGGAACTGACTTAGTAAATTTTTTCCTTCAGACTGAAGGCCTCGCTTTCATTCAACAGCTCACATTTCCACAGAAATCACTTGGGTCTTCATTCTAATCAAATTATTAAATGCTCTCAAACAATGTATTTGAAATGGCCTTAATTCATTAAGTCACGGTACAATTTAATTTAAGAGCATGCCATGAATATACAAATCAAGAAACACACTGTACTCTGAGCTGAGCTCTTGGTCTTCTTTGAAAAATCTCTCAGAGCCTTACCTGTACACAGTGTAAGTTCCATTACATCCATATGCTTGTTTAAGATCTCTCATTAATACTTATATACTTGACATAGGTCTGAAAGAACACTGTAACATGAAACTTTTGCACTAAACATATGCAAAATCTATGGCAATTTTATATGCAATATATATCTATGTATCTGCACAGACACAGATAAACGTGCAGAATCATATACAGTAATATTGCTTATTGACAGTTCAGCAATTCGCCAAAGACATTATTTGATCTTTTAACCTTTTTCAGTTAGTTGCTCGTTCTGCATCATTCAGGCCTGCTCTTGCCTACAGACATTAGGATCATAGAGAACTGAACAAAACAGAGGTCTCTTGCCCTGTATTAGTCAATCAGCAGATTAAATCCAGATCAGATAAAAAATAACACTACTACCTTCCAGTACTTTTTCAGTATTTATCTAAGATTGTGTTTTGGGTTTTTTTAATAAAAATAATGTCTTTTAAGCCTCCTCAACTGATTTAGTTACATAATATATAGATGAACTAAACAGTTTCCCGTTTTTATTCTAATCTTATATAGCTTCTATTTGATCTATCCATGGGAGAACCTCAGAAGGTTTTTCTTCATAGAGAAAGAGACCACGCATCTCAAATCAATGATCCACAGAAAACACAAGAGGCATTTCTTGGAAGGGAGCAAAGAAGGGAAGGAAGGAGGGAGCTTTTGTAATACATTTCCATTGTCCAAACAGCAATAACGTGTATAAGAAGCAAAATACAAATGTAATCTTCTAATAGTGAAATTTAAAGATATATGAATCCACAGCTATAAGGAGATATATTTGATCAAGTCTTAATCCAGGATTCAAATAGGATTTTTGCAAAGTTACCCAGAGATTGGTGCTCTGATTCCTTCATTGAAGTGAAATAAATGGGAAACACTTTAAAATAATCACTAGAAGTTGGATGACATCCGTACAGAACAGTATTAAAGGCCAAGAAGTCTACTCTATGCAGCAGATTGGGTTCTTTTAATTACACAAATTATATACACAAAAAGCTTAGGTTTAAGCCTTAAAGAGCAAACATTCTGTCACACAACAGTCACACATGCAAACAACATAAAAACACACCTGGAAAAACACTCATGCAAACTTTTTTTTAAAACACAGATACCAGAAAATACCTTTTTTTTCTATATAGATTTTACAAAGGTCTTGTTCTAAAAATACCCTGAAGTCACTTTTCAGACCACTTCCAATAGCATTCTTCCTGCCTGAATTTTTTTTTACATTTATTTAAATGTTCATGGAAAGAGAAAACAGTTTTACCTTCAGATTCAGGAAACAAGTCTGAAAATCTCTCCTCACTGTATTTTACAAAGGGTATTTTAAACCACTCACCAGTTTGCCACCAGTGGTCCAAGACAGGTACCTTGAAGACTCTTTTTGACCATTCTAGCGTGTCCACATCACAGTGCTCCCCGGCTACGAACATCGTTCTGAACCTTTAAATAAAAATAAATAGTCTGTACCTTGATCAGGATGTGGAAAGGAAAACAAGACAATAAAGACAATAAATGTCTCTGGCCACTGTCCCAGATCAAGGGAAAAGATGAAGGAGGACTCTTACTTTTTGTATTATCTTTCCTACTAAGTAAAAATTAGAATATTTGCAGTATTAATTTAAGCTACTTAATACTTCATCATCTGAAAGAAATTTTATTTGCTGAATGCAAAGACCTTGGGAGACCAGAAGCAAGCAACTGTCAGTCGAAGTAAAAAATAATTAAATGCTCTGTACACAGTAACTAGGTAGATATCCTTGTTAGCATCGCAGGACAATCTCCCACAGCCAGATGCATGGCACTGACATTTTGTTTCACTTCAAGTCTTTCCTCACTCCATTTTGAATGAAGACAACTGCTGAACACAGAACTTCACTCTTGTCCTTCAAAAGTGGACACAAACTGCTTTTTCAAAACCTATAGACTTGTGGCCACAAAAGGCCAGAATTCTTAGATATGGTAGGCATGACACAAATTTCACTTCAGAAGGTTGTCATTTAGAAAGAAGACTACGAGTTTCATCTTTCCATGGAAATGAAATCCACAAAGCAAATTAGGAAATGATGAGAAAAATCAGATCAAGTAACCCAAGGGAGTCAGAAACGAGAAAGCGAAATACACAGATCAGCCTGTCTGACCACAGAACCTGGAACACCTCGAAGAGGAAACCTACAGCTCGACCTTTCACATAGAGACCACAGACACGCTGTAACAAGGCTGCCCAAGCCAAAGAGCGTACTTCGAATATTCACACTCCATTCCTCTCCAGAGGACAGGCACATGCTGACAGCATAAAAGGCAGCCTCTCACAGGGTAAGGACTAGTGACCTACTTGCTGTGCAGATGCAAGGCAAGAGAATGTAGAGAGTAAAGCAATATCTTGAGAGAACGTAAGTAAAACATGGGATGAAACATCTTATGTGTAACAAGCCATGTGACCTAAAATTGAAGGGGTTTTTATAGTGATGCTTGGCCTAGACATAAAATCTGTATGAGTTTATCCTCTTTTAGATCCATTTACAGATCCATAGTTAGAGGGAAAAGGACTTAAATAAGCAAAAGATTGGGAATTAATCACCCAAGTAGGCAACCCTGCACCAGCAAGATATAACAACCTGAGAATGCTCTAATCTGTGAACTAAGTAGCAGCAGCAATCACAGAAGTAGCCATAACAATACTTTGATATAGGAAGGTCAATTTACTGCACATCTAGTTGCAAACTTATGAAAGTCAGAAAATCTTGAAAAATTAATTCATTCATTTAATTAATTCATTCATAATTAATTCATGCTAACTTCAGAACAGTGTTTCAGCCAAGCCTCCTTTCTGACATTCCAAAAGGTCTTGGAGTGGTTTTCTTCTTGGAATAGAAGGCAAGGGGTCAAATGTCAAATGTTTTCGTATCAAATAAGCTTAGTTTTCTGCACTCATAAATATTGAACATTATTTTGGTAAACTGCTTTCTGAGCACACTGGAAGATACCGATTGTAATGAGTGTGACCCCAATCAACATCTTGTGCTTGAATGCTTTTAATTGTAAAGCACAAGCCATTGCTGAAAATTATAGTCAATAACTAACTAGAAGTTGCAGCACAGATTGAAGTTTATGATAGAAGAAAACAAAATACTATGTAAGTATTAACCACAAATACGTATTTTATCAGACTTTTTTAAGACTCATGTTCACATGCAGGGCACTCCTGGCAAGCACTGCTCAATTTATATTATATGCAAAATTCTGTCCTCAGGCATGCTAAAACTACCACTGCAGCTATGATTTAAAAATTAAATTCATGAGTTCATTAACTTTATATACCACTGAAGAATTCTGTTAAGTGTCCTTGTTTTAAAAAATGGCTATTAAAACACCAAGAACATATAAGACTTAGGGAAAAGTTAAGATATCTTGTTATCCCCTGAGCCAAAACCAAAACTCCTCTCTTCTGAATTGCCAGCTTTAATAATCAGATTTAATAATCTGCAGGCTCAAGACCAACTTTATGTTGTGAGAAGAAAAAATTAGCTCTTTGGCAAACTTATAGCACAAAACCACCAAAGAGAGTATCAGAGCAAAATGCCACAAGTCTAAGCATAAGAACCATGGAATTATTTTTTCCTCTCAGACAGTATAGCAAAACAAGGGATGGAAATGGCTATGAAATGTCCCACTGAAAAATTTTTTAACAGCGCACTTAAAACTTCAAAGCATGTCAGTCCACCTGTTATCGCAATCATCTATCCCTGCAATGCAGTTAATTGGGAAGAAAGGTCTTAAAGCCTCTCTGTTAAATAAATGTCCTCAGCTGTTCTGAAAACCTACATTACTAACATGAAATTCAGCACAATCAAGCTTTTAGGCCCCATAAAGGAATCCAGAAGAATGGACTTCAAGTACCACCTGATACACAGGGGACAGATCAATGTCCCTAATGGTCCTGAAGCAATATAAACTGTTCAATACAGCACATACATTTTGGTGTCACTCCAAGCACAGAAGAAACCACATCTCCAAACTATTTCCCAAAAGCTTAAATGTTCATATTGGTAATAACCTGAGCTTCACTTTCCAAATTAAAAGATTGTGGAAGAATTTTTTTTTTTAATTCTGGAATGCGCACACCAGTTTGGGGGGGTTTTTTTCTGGCAAAGAAAAACTCTATCTGCATCATATTAAATAAGCTTTTTTTCCTAGAAATATAGCAATGAAGGTTCACTTGCATCTTTTAACATTAACTGGAAATAAAGAACTCTTACTAATTTTTAATGTGCCTGGAGACTACATACATACATACATTTATTTATTTCAACACATAAAATGGAAAAAAAAAAATCACATCTGATTTTCCTCCATTGATGTGTTTGTTTCCCTCCCTGAACAGATTTTACCCTGGATATGAGAATCCAAGCATTGGAGTTTTTGGTGACAGAGTCACAAGAGAGACAGAACACAACTGCAGCTCAGCCCCACAAAGGCCCTTCATGAGCACAGCTCAGGACTCCACCAGGAAGGGCCATATATGATCAACAGCAGCACAGAGTAGGGGACAGCAGGCAGAACTGCATTATGCACTTCAATTGTAATAAGTTCTGGGTCTTAACCACATATCCTCTTAGCAGCATGTGGGAAACATCAGTTCTATGAGAAAATATTTCCTTCTAATGGTTTTGAATTTGCTACTTTAATTTCACATCCTCTTGTTCCTGTGTTATGAGAGAGATAATGGAAGTTTCTTATCTAGTTTATATTCATGATTTCTGCACAGTTTTTATGCAGTCTCATATTTCTTTCTAAAGCAAGTGCATTATTATCTGGTATCAGATGAACACCTTAGAATCTCTAAATGCTCTTGATATAAAATTGCAGAACATTCTCAACTGACCAAAAGTCAAGCAAGCAAAGTAGACTGTGGGACACAAATGGCCAATTATTACTTGTAAATTAATCAAAATTGAGTCGCTGCCCTACTTCATGCAAAACCATCACTTGCCAATCATTAGGAAATTAGAACAATCCAGCTCATAACAATTATGTCAGTTATAGGATGAAGTGTGATTCCAAATATGGGAAGAGTTAATGGCTTGGTGTCGTGGAGCTGCCTTATGAAGAGGAGAATGGATTCAAAGAGCTGAACAGAATATGCTTAGGTAGACAACGCTCATGGAATTTGGATGTTACTTGTTTTTCGAATACAGCAGGCAGCAATGGTCAGCAGCACTGGATGTTACCAAAAGCTATGTCTTTAGATCTCTATAAATATGTGGTTGAACAGGGCTTTTGACCTACAGTATTAAAAAATAAACATCTCTCTTACTGTTAAACATGAGCTGTGTTTAAGACACAGGTGACATTTTGTGTCAAAAGCAAGCAAATTTCAAGATTTGACTCCAATAGCCACAAGGAATTTAAAGCATACACACTAGAACCTTCGGAAACCTCATATATAGTTTTGTGCAGAGGCCAGTGACGCCACAATCATCAGTTCTTTACAGAAATTTATTTAGCTTATGTCATTTCAAAAGAACACAAGTTTGTTTATAATTCAATTTACTCATGTAAATCAAATACTCCCTTTACGTATGGAAGCTGGCATTGCCTACCACCTCTTCTCTTTATCAGTAACTGCCTTTTTTAACATGATTTTTTTAAAGTGACATTGACCTTTACCATTTATTTAACAAGACTTTTCAGAAATAAAATGTACCATGGTGGAAACCTCTTTCAGGACTGCATTCCTGGATGCAGAGTCTCTAAAGGATCCATTTTAGTGCATGTAGCAGAAAGACATTTCAATGATTCTTCACCATGTAACAGAGAAGAAAGCATGTTAATCAAGTAAAAGAACTAAAAGTAAGACTGCTTTCAAACTGAATCAGGCAGAATTCACTGGACCTTGAATAGAAAAGTCCATCCAAGTAACACCCAAACCCAAGTATTTTCCTAGAATGGAAATTTTAATCACCTGATAAACTTTCTTAACAACTGTACCTATTAGATATTAAATGCTGCATTAGAGGGTTTAGTGAAGAGACATCACATCCCAGTGAACAACATGGTCCAGAGCTGAGTGAATTACAAGACAAATAAAGCTGCAGAGAAGCGGAGAAGCTCATTTGATATGACTGAATAGGAATGATAAAATACCTCTTTACATCTGTGGCAACTGATACTGCAAGGAGACGCTTATCTGGAATTCTCATTTGGCCAGAGAATGTGACAACTTACAAAGCAGGTTAGCAGATTTCCCATTAAATGAATACTCTAAAGACAAACTACTGCCTAAGAAATGCCAAGGAACAGTAATTAAATTTTCTAGCATCTGAATCACTTTCTTGTCAATAAACATCATAGGACAATAATGCATTAGTGTCTCAAATGAGCTTGTTCTTTATTTCAAGGAGGAGTAAGGACTGATGATAGCAGTCAAAACAGATGGAAGAAAGTAACGATAAACTTCTAATGAATACCTCCGGAATAAATCCAGCTTATTAATAATAAACTTTCCCGAGCAATTAAGAATGTGGAGGGCTAATGAAGCTACATTGCTTTGCATCCTCCCCTCCTCTTTGAACAAAGGTGATAATAGATGTTCTTGTGACTGAATACTGCCTATACAGTCTGACACAGTCCTTGTTTAATGCTGAGCAAATTATTCAACTTCAAGATTAAATGTGACCCAAACCCACGTATTTTTCATTTTTAGAATGTTTACCATAAGATACAGAAACTTGGTCTGTAGAAGTACTAAACACTCACAGATCCAAGTTACTGTGAGAAGCATTTTATTAATCCAATGCTAATAACACATTTTAACCATATAATGCTATGAATTCTGAAAGAGTGGTAGTTCAGTGGCTCAGACAAGATATTCAAAACTAACAGAAGACTTTGACCTTAATCTCTCTGTGCCTCAGCTTCCCATCTGCAAAATACAGATAATACCACTCTCTCATCTCACAGGGGATTTGTGAGGATGAACTCAGTCAAGACTTTGAAGCATGCTGATAGTATAGCGATAAACACCTTAAAACCAGTACAAGATAGCAAATAGCTCTTTGGACACATAATCACAAACAATAACAAAGTTCTGGGGGAGCAACCAAAACACTGACTAGCTGCTGATTAAACAAACGCTAAAGATTCTGTGCACTCAACAAAATGAGAGGTCATGAGGGAAAACAGTATGGGATGACATAATCCAAGACTGTATCGCAGAGTATAAGCACAGGAGAGTAAAGTAAAAGATGGGAGAGGAACCATAACTCAGTAAAAGCTCTTAACATCAGAGTAATAGACTTTTTTAACAGCTTTCATCTCCTCAAAACTATCAATATAAATTTACAAGCAAATATGTCTACACCTAAATTTTCAATAATAGATTAAAATGGCACTCTACAGAGGCGGGCAAAACACCAGATATTCCGTTATTCTTAGTTCATGCAGCCTGTTTCTGGAAAAACTGCTTCCAGTGTATCCTTACTTCACCTTTTTAGAGAGTACTGCTTTCCCAAGGCCGCCTCAGGGTCCTGCTGACGGATTGCTCTAATTGCAGTTGGTGAAGTAAAGAAGGCAGCTACTTCATGCTCTGCTAGCACTCGGAAATAGGCACCAGCATCTGGCGTTCCCACAGGCTTCCCCTATGGAGAGAATAATTTAAAATGTCACAGGATAAAAATACCTCATAATTCCTTGACAGTTCAAGGCTTGAACATGTAACAGTAGTGGTAGCACAGCAACAGAAGTAATTTCAAGTAGGACTTCAAAGGAGGCTTTGTTAAAAATAATAATACCATGAGTGTATTCACTTGTAGAAATAAATTCACAAGCTTTGGGAATCATTTCTTACATGAACACAGCACATACTAGTTGCTACTCTAGAAAATCAGGACAAATGGACATGCAAACAAAAAGACAGGCACAAAGATACCTTATTGCACCGGCAGCAGAGGGAGTCGTGTCTGTATCTACCCTGAGCAGCGGTCCGGAAAACACCCACACTCCCTCTGAACAAGGAGTCTCTGGACGCAGTGGCACTGCAGCTATATTCCCATGCACAGGCAGCTTTTTCTTACTTAGAAATTTTTCTCAATTCTGGAAAAACTCCCACTTAGCTGCTTACAACTGGCTTTTTGGAACATTCATGCTACCCCACGTGAAGCCTGGAGAGATCCTGAAGGGTCCCTATTCTGTTTTAGTGTGCTACCAGACTGTGGTCTGGTTTGGAGTTGGGTTTTTCTTGAGCTAAGGGGCATAGTCAAGAGAACTGTAAACAGAAGTAATCATTTATGACAAATTGTTCAATGGTAAGAAATCCTAATAAAAAATAATCAAGAATACTTTTCTGTGGTGTTGAAAATATGAAAAGCAGTCGGCCCAGAATCATCTAGTCACAATCTTACTGTCTGTGTAATTACCACAGCACATGAACTGCTCCCTACATATTCTGAAATTGAAAGGTGATGTTAATGCAGAATGAGTTTTAGCTCTACAGGTATCACCCATAACCTTTTCACTAGAAGGCTGCATTTAGAAGATGAACTTTGACAGAACACTCAAGTCGAGAGACACGCACTTTTCCTACTGCATCCAGCTGGGCCTGAACACTGGCAAGAGCACCAATGAACCATTAATCAGATGCAAAGAACACAGGACAGCCAAGGCTGGATATGTACCATTGGTTTTGCAGCCCTACCGTGAGATACTGCTGCTGGTGAGAGGCGTTCTCAAAAAGAGGATCACCATAAAAGATTTTAAAAAACAAGACAAAACAGAACACACAATTGAAAAGCCTTTTTTTTAAAAAAAGGATGAAGCAGACAGTGAGAAACAAATGGAGAGAAAATAAATGAAAAAAAACAGTTCCCAGCCCAAGCAGCAAAGAGTAGTATAATCAACACCAAAACCTGTCTTTTTGCAATTAGCCTATCCTTAAGCACCAAAAAGAAACGCAAAATGATGCTTGCTGAAAAAGTGAGTTACGTCCTTTTTCCTGTCAGATAACACAGAGTACCCAAAGAAAAATCTTTTGCCAGACTGTCTTGAAGCATCACCCTAGCAGACTTCTTCATCACAACTTTCATGTGTTCATCAGTGTTTGTTCATGAACCTGTTTGTTCAAGCTGACGTCCTTTCCCTGTAACGTTCACTACACCTGCAGATCTGCAGGCACCTGGTTAAGAGTTCAAGCCCGCAGCACTAATGCTAAAACAAATAGCCTCAGAATCTGAAAAAATGCCAAATTGCCACAAGCTTCTCATTAACTAATTATGTCATTGAACTAGTATCACTCATCTTGGACACCAAAACACCTAGCTGTGGGGCAAGCTGAAATTGGTTAGCCTGCCAGTAATAAAGTAGGCTGTTACTTTTAACCAAATGTAAATACCCAGAGCCCATAAAAGGGCTACGTCTGGCCCTGAGCACACCCACTCCCTCCCAAGTCCCACTTCACACCTGATCTCTGCCTGAGCTATGTCACAGACATGCCTGTGCCTCAAACTTCCAGCGAGCCTGAGCCTGAGAGTATCTTCCACACAAACTGTTAAACCTTCAGGAGCGCGTGAGTAAGCATGCAGGACTCTGACAGGTGGATATTTATGTCATAGGTAAGCTAAAGAAGTTTTGGGTTGGAGTTACCAGTCTCAGATATAGGAGAAAACCAAATAAAACACACACAGTAGAAAGAACAGAAAATTCACCTGACAGTTGATGGGAAATATAACCCAGAGAACAAGACACTCATTGAGGAAAAAAAAATCTGGCATAGCTGTAAAATATTCTTACTGATTCTGCAGAAAAACTTCCCAAGTGTCTTGGAAGTTGTTCAGAGTTTAGCAAATGCATAAACAAAAATGGACATAATGCGTGAGACTGAAACAGTTAATGGCGCAAACATTTTTAAGATCACTGAAGGACTTTGCCCACTGTAGCAAAGCGTCCAAAGAAGCAACTGCTAATCTGCGACCAGCAAAGTCCATCCCTCCGAATAGGCCTCCTGATGGGAATTTGGACTGTGAGTTAAGCCACCTGACAGGGAACTTGAGATAAGATAAAGGTGGCACTACTGTCCAATTATCTCAGGTCTAAGGAGAAGTAAACAGGGCTGGGAAAGAAGAATGTATCCAAGAGGGAGGAGGTGAGTTGTTGGGGGTGTGATGGTGAAACCTTGGTCCACATAAGACGGAGGGAGGGAACATTCACCACCATGGGACAATCACGTGAGAGGCGGCTATCATGTCTTAGAAGGGGTCATAA
>VZTA01013326.1:0-42431 GCA_013398855.1 Mohoua ochrocephala
CCAGTCCGTGATCCTGTGATTCTAACACAGAGCCGCTGAAGCTGTCCCTACAGAAAATGCCACCTTCGAGGGACACGCCCCAGGGACAGGGCTGCCTGTTGCCATCTGCACGCTGACATTTGGGGCAGCCTTGCCAGGGCTTTAACTGAGCAGGCGTTTCTCTCCATCTTCCCTTTGAACAATATTGTGCTGTTCCAGTATTGTACCAGTGAACTCACAGCGACCCTGTCAAATAAATATTTTTCCCGAGTAACACTGTTTTAAATACATTCATTTAGTATCCTTATTTGAAAACACTGGACAAATTAAACGACTGTAAAATTTGACTTTCCAGTATTTTGTGTTCAGATAAACTCCTACAGCACCCTCTTCCATGGCAGCCAGCCCATATTTCCAACTAACTACAGTTTTAAAAAGCCAACAATGTTTTTCAGTATCTATGCATTAATCATCCCTGCCAGATCAAGAATTATTCTTGAGTTCAAAGGAAAAAGTATGAGGAAGAGGAATGTGTGTGGAGCTCCCCTTCAAAAAAAGCTGCAGCCTGATCATCCTGTATCCCAGCTCTCACCACGTACCCCATCCCCAACCAGGGACCCCCCACAGGATCTACGAGGTTTCCCTATCGCTTCCATCAAGACTGGAGTGTAAGAAGCATTTCCATCTGACAAAGGGAACGGTGAGGCTGCCGAAAACACCGCTGAGAGGAGCCCCGTGCTCCCAAAGAAGTCACGTTAATTGAATGTGACTTCAAAATATTTCAGATTCTCAGCAAGGATTTGGTAGCGGAGGAGAACACGCTGTGACCGACCGTATTTCTAACGCAGTATGAAAAGCAGTTTCAGTACACGCTGCCAAAAAGTGTCAAACGGGCTAAAATGTGATTGTCCGTAGAGAAGGGGACAACGCCTCCAAAGGCAGGAGCAGGGAGGAGGGAAGAGGTCAGGATTGGGCCAGGTAGGGTTGGGCTGCCCAACATTCCCGGTGGTTCAGCGAGCACCGGGGGAAAACATCAATTGCAGAGTGCCCAGTGCACGCCCCTGCTTTTATTGGATTTTCCTTTGCTCTCGTATTTTGAGAAAGGTTAAATATGTCAAACATTAGTTTACAAAACCTCTCACACAAATCCTCTTACTCACATGATCTTTCTAAACAGCCCCAATCTCTTCAACTACGCAGACGTGGCTACAAGCTGTGACTATTGATAGGACAAGGGTGAATGGCTTTGAGCTCAAAGAGAGGAGGTTTAGATGGGATATTGGGAAGAAACTCTTCCCTGTGAGGGTGGTGAGGCCCCAGTACAGATTGCCCAGAGAAGCTGTGGCTGCCCCATCGCTTGAAGTGCTCAAGGCCAGGTTGGATGGGGCTTGGAGCAGCCTGGTCTATGGAAGGAGGGGTGGAACGAAATGGTCTTTAAGCTCCCTTCTGACCCAAACCATTCTAGGATTCTGTGATTCTATTTCTGCCACTGCCTCTCAAAACCCTCCCAAGCTGCAGAGTGAGGGGTAACCTCCCCACCACACACTCACTGGGACACTCTGAGCACTCTCACAACAGCGTTATCATATTTTTCTGTACATTCTCACCCATCCTTCCCATGGTCTCATGCCTTGTTTGATCTTTTGTGACTGTGGCGGCACACTGAGCAGATGTCTTCATCGAGCTGTCCGCAGCGACCCTCGGGTCTTTTTCTCCAGTGGTTCCAGTTCATTGAAAGCTCAGCAATGTGTGCAAGGAGCTGGGAATGCTCCTTCCCGGGCGCCCAGCCTTGTGTTTGGCAGTGGTGACTTTGATCTGACCGTGGGATCCTCCTTAATTTCAGCTCTGCCTCCTCCTGCACAGGGCTGCCTCCCACCAGTGATGCCACGGAATCCCTCGCTGCCTCGGTGCCACCAACTCCCTGTCCACCCCTTTTGTCCAGATTATTGATTAATACATTCAGACGCACAGTCATGATGCAGATACTTGGAGCAGTCCAGTATCAACCTATTCCCTGACAAAAAGCTGATGCTTTGCTTGTTTTCTGTTCTCGTCCAAGCAAGACACTTGCTTAAACAGAGGCTCTTTGAAAATCACAAAGGCTGGTTCTCATAGATCTACCACTTGGCTGATTTGTGATTTTTGTTTTTCTTTTATCATCTTTGTCATGTAGGTATCTTTAACCGTGCTTTTCTGGTGCAGTACTCAGACGAAGCACACAACTGTTCTCTATTCCTTTTTTCTTAAAAAAAACCACCAAGGAGGTGAATCTTGTGTACAGAGCCAGGCAGGACAGACTCTGGTTAACTGCATGTACCGAAGGCAGAAAATCCAAGAAAAGGAGATGCCATAGAATCATTGAACGGTTTGGGTTAGAAAGGGGGCTTGAAGATCATCTCGTCCCAACCCCCCTTTCAGCATGACCCTGAAACTCAGCAGAGCAAAGTGCCTTCTCCCGTGGAGCTCCTGCATATCCAAGTGTGTGTGCCCAGAGCAGGACCCACATGGGTGGGAAAGGACAGAGAGAGCCACACCAGTGGCACCCTGAGAGCAACTGCCAAGGCCACGGAACGCAAAAACGAAAGATTTGTTACTTTCTTCAACTGCGGCCCATTATTTTAAAGATTGAGCACATTTCTGGATGGGTTTCTAGAGAAGGTTTACGAACGTGCCAAGGTCTCTAGAGGCTTCTGTCCCCCGGGAGCAGGACACCAGCCCCTCAGCAGGGAACGTGCTGAGCCATCGAGCTGCCACGCGCTCCCCCGTACCTGTCACTGCTCATCGGCGCGCGCCCGCTGCCCACGTCCCACACGCTCCTCTCCAGCGCGGCCGCCGGGAAGCAGCTGAGCTGGGCGAGGCATTAACCGGGTCTAGGCTGGGGAAAATGCTGATGCAGAACCTGCACGTCCTGTCTCCTCTGTCTCCAGCCTCACCCACGGCTGCTGTTAACCCCGGAGTCCGTCTGAGCGGACGGACTCTCCCCACAGGTTTGCCGCTCGCAGGTTTTCTTTCGTTTTTCCCACGTCTTCCCACAAAACCCTCTTCCACCGCATCCTCGTCCTTCCCATTTCGCTGCACGTTTTACCAGCCCACCTCCCGCCTTCACAGTTTCCATTTTCTGGAGACTAATACCTTTGGTTTCACCAATTTTCAGCCGTTTTACCTGCACAGCGCCAGCCTGCTCTCCCTGGCACCTCCCAACCCATCCTGTCATGGCCAGCAAAGCAACATCAAAGACGAGAAAGAGCTGGAAACGCCCTGGTGCTAAGATCTACTTAATAAGTTGTCAGCCAGGTCCTGTGTATCTATTCTTGCGGGCATAAAGATCTCTGTCAGCAGTCAAAACACGGATTTACACCCCCAGCACAATTCCGAGCAGCATTTAAAGATTTTTAACGACCATCCCTTTGTCCCACGGAGTTAAGCGCTGATCGAATGTCACAACGTGACACATGAATGCACAACAAGACGGAGGTTTGACAGGCAGCAACATTGTAATATGATAATTCCTCTTTGTCCCTTAATCGCCTCTGTTTTTTGCAGACTTGATTCACTTACCAACATGTGATCAATCACTGCCTTTTTCAGTGAGATAATTTTTTGCCCTCTATCTAAATGGCTCCTGTCAAAGGGAATCCAGTACTAAATTAAAGCTGATATGCCTGTCTCTGCCCTTTTGTTTGTAGACTTCTTCTCGCACACAATTGATTTTAAATAGATTTTTTTTTTATGGGTTCCATCACTGTTTATGTATTTTTAAAAATCTGTCTCCTTGAAATTAACACTGGCTACGTACACATTTAAAAATGGTCTGGAGAATATAATTTAATGGAGAGGAATAAATACCAGGGTACGTGATGGTACGTGTATCAACTTCCCACCAGATACGGAGTAAGTTGCCGGTTTAGGTCTTCCCACGTGCTCTATTTAAAATGGGAAGAACGACACTCTTTAAGATTTGTGACAATAACAGAAAGGGGATGGTGTAATTTAACATGAAAGGAAGCGATGACGAGATCACCGCTTGTTCTGAGTCTCTAAGGACCGTCTTCTTAGCTGAAGGCCACCGCAGAACTCCTCAGACATCTCTCACTGGTGTTTGCACGCCGTGAAGAGCATCTCCCTAACAGCAGGTAAGAGGCCTTCAGCGGCACAAGCACCAAGGAGAAGAGAATCCACCCTTGTGTATAAAGCAGAGGGGTGTTTTTGCAGCTCTCAGGTGACCATCACACGTGCCCCAAAGAGCTCTGCACCACCCAGGTTAGAGGCAAAGTGGCTGCATCTGCCTGAGCCCCTCCAAGCAGAGCCACACTCATGCCAGTCACCCAAACCCTCTGCCCTGCTGCCTGCTCTTCCCTCAACTTCCCCAAGCACATCCACATCGCATTTGAAATCTCAAAATTTCACAATCTGTCCCTTCCCTCCAGCTCCTCTGTCCCATGCCGGCCTCTTCTGAGTGGGGTCTTCCACACCTTGCCCCGATGCACCACCCCAGCCCGGCCCCGTGGAAGCCAAGAGCATAACAACCTGCACATCCAACAAAACCAGGAATCTGCTCTCTGGCTGTCGTGGCTCCTCTGCCCCATCCGAGTGGCCACGGCTCCCTGGCAAGGAAACTGCAGGAATCCCCAGGTGCATCCTCATCCTCCCAGCCCAGCCTGCGCAGCACCTCCCAGCTGCTGTCCTCCCTCACCACTGCATGTGTAATTTGCAGTAATGAAATGGGTGATTTCAAAGCTGGGTAAGATGACGCTTATTTAATTCGCTGATTGAATGACAGTAAATTTTTGGCTGTGACGCGCATTATAAATTATTCTACACGGCTTCAGCACTTGTCCTGGTTATGCACATAAGGCACTAAAGATTTTGCCAAGATATCTAATAGACACATCATAATTAGCCCTGTAATATAAAGAATCACCTCTTTTGAAGCATATTTTTTCTTCTATTTTTGAGACAAGCACTTCAACAAAATGCTGGATTCATAGCTCTTTCAAAGATGGGACAGTTTCCCTGAAGGGAAAAACCCACAAATTAGTGTTTTCATCTTATGGTTCTATCAGCTTTTGCCTTCTTTTTTGGAGGAAAAAAGGGAAAGAAAACAGCTCTGCAACGGAGGCATCACTCCTGGGCGAGGGCGAGCGGCGTTCCAGCGAGGACGTGTCCATCCACAAAGGGCAGCGGAGCCAAGGCATCACAAACATACCCATAAATGAAGCTGGGGGAGGACTGGCTCCAGAAAAAAAAACAAACCCCAACAACAAAAAAAGCTCATTTTTCAAAACACATTATTATGGCACGGAACGTATTTTAATGTATTTTCAGCAAGGCATCGAATCCCCCCAGTATCCGCTTTGTGTCTCTTGGCAGTTCAAGAATGCCAACGCGCCCCGTCCTCGGGGTGCCAGAACCAATCTGTTGCCAAGAGACACAAAACTGATATCACGGGTGTATAAAGCCGTCTTTGGAAACGTACGAAACAGCCAACGACCTCATGTTCAGGGTTTGACTTAGTCAGCAAGACGTCAAGGAAGAAAAATTAACCTTTTGTTACAAGGTTTAAAGCTGACCATTTGTATCCACCTCCGAGGGAGAATCAGCCTTCCCGAGGCAGAAGCACGCTCGTGTCTGGTACTGCACTGCATTCAAACAACGTGGTTTGGGGGGGTTTCAACGTTTACTTTTGGTTTGTGAGCAAAACCATAAAAATCCTGAGAGCTGGGGCACTCGGGGAGCAGGGAGGCTCTGACTTGGGGCATCTGGGCAGGTGAAGCATCTTCTGAGGAAACCCAAACGCTGGAGCTGGACCTTCTCATGAGCACTCAGAGAATCCCAGAATGGTTGGGTTAGAAGGGACCCGAAAGCTCATTGAGTTCCACCCCCTTGCCAAGGGCAGAGACACCTTCCACTAGACCAGGGTGCTCCAAGCCCCGCCCAGCCTCATCTTAGACACTTCTGGAGGTCGGATGTACCCACTCATGTGGCTACACACTGATGTGACCCAGTTGAGAGGAATTTTGAGATTCCAACTGTACACATCCGAAAGGTTTTCGCATTTAAAAATGCAGTCACCAGCAAGTTCTTCATTTACTTATTACTCCAACTGACGAGTAACCTGAATATTTCCCCGCATTTGGTTCTGGCACTTCTCCCTCCCTCCTCCAACCTGCAATATGGACGCAAACCCTTTCAGGAGGAGTAACTTTTCCACCAGAATTTTCCTGCCACAATTATAAACACAGATTGCTGCCCTTCCCAGTTACGGAAATAAAATTCAATGCCTTCAGGATTCCTTCAAAATACAAAAATATAAAAACAACGTGACTGCTTCTTTCAGATGGGCTCTCTGTGGACTGCTGCTTTTCCATTTGTTTCACTGAAGTTAAATAGTTGGAAATTAAGAATCTAATTAAGAAATACAGTAATTAACTGTAATTAAGAGTTACAGCAAGATTTGGGGTTTTTTTTTCCCTAATCTATAGCATAAATTTTTGCATGTTAAATTAAAAACTCCATTTAGGAATCAAAATGTTAGAAGGCGGTGAAGCAACTAGATATCAGTTTGATATTATCCAGGAAAGGTCAAATTTAAATTGTAGGACATGTTTAAAACATTAAGTTGCTGGTGTAGCTTGCAGCTTTTGCATTTCAACTAATATAGATAGATATAAGAGCATGTGGATCTATAGAGGTATCCACATCACAGGTGTTCGCTATCAAATTACCTTCAGAGACAGAAAATGCAGCATTTCACTTTTAATAATCAGGATTTCCAGGTGTTTTTTGTCCCAAGGACTCAGAAGCACAACAAGCCTTCCCCAGGACTGAAGAGCAAGGAATCCTGATTAGATGGGAGCCTTAGTGCAAACAACCAAAAGTCAGTTGATTAGAAACAGGTCGTGGATTTTGGGGAAGATTTGTTTGGACTCAAAATAAAATGTCTTGATATTATGACAAGAGAAAATTATCCCTTTGTCTTACGAGCCCCCAGTTGCGGGGAGGGAGCTGAGCAGTGCCAGACCAGCATGTGAGCAGAGAGAGACAGGGGGGTTGGGAGGGGGTGAGGAGAGTTAAAATTCCTACCAGAAAACAGAAAATGAGATTAAAGGAGACATTTTGGCCATGAGGCCTTCTTTCGGCTGGAGAAGGCCTCAAAGCCAAAGTGTCTCTTCTAATCCTATTTTCTATTTCGAGAGTGCATTTTAATAACCCCTTTGTATATGGTACAATGACTTTAGCAAGTCCTATTTTAAGCAGATTTTCCACACTAGAAGGCGAAATGGGTTAAAATAATTGCACCGAACACCTCGCACGCGTGACACTTTGTTTAATCCGGTGTCGGACACCGGGGACGCACAATGCCCAACAAGGTCCAGGGATAAAAGGGCCTTTCAGGATGAACAGCCCAAGGCATGGAATGGGGGAGAACCAGGCTGAGGAACACGGTTCCCTCCCACCAGTGGCCGGGTCCTCACCTGCCCACCTGGATGGGGACTTGGCTGATGTCACCACACCCCAAAATTCCTCCTTCTTTGGGTAACAGGAAGCACTGGCCACATCCCACCAAGTGGGAGTTGGTGTGAGCAATCTGAGCCCCAAAGCAGAGCCCATCTGCAGCTCCACTGTGGTGACCCCAAAGGAGAGATCACCTGCAGCTCCACTGTGGTGACCCCAAAGCAGAGCCCATCTGCAGCTCCACTGTGGTGACCCCAAAGCAGACACCACCTGCAGCTNGTGGTGACCCCAAAGGAGAGATCACCTGCAGCTCCACTGTGGTGACCCCAAAGGAGAGATCACCTGCAGCTCCACTGTGGTGACCCCAAAGGAGAGATCACCTGCAGCTCCACTGTGGTGACTCCACAGCCAACGACTCATCGGCCAAGCTCACCTTTGTCTTGCTAAATTTGCAAAAACCTGCACCTGGATGATGTTTTCTTCATCTCCACGCACACAAAACCCCACGAAATCGTTCATCTTGAGTGCGAGGTTAGAAGTTTCTCTTGTGTGCGCAAAACTCAGCTTTTTTTTGAACATAACAGGTGAAATCCTGTTCTTTAGAAGCACAACGAACCAAGGGAGTGCCACCTGTGCTGGGCAGCCCATGTCTTCCCCTCCCTGCCAGGAGTCCTGTTGTAGGAGCTGGAGCTCCTCCATCAGGGACTCTTGGCTCTCCATCTCCCTGCCCTTTTGCAGTCCAAGTGGTGGAATCATCATCCCCAGAAACATTCAAAAAATGGCTGAGTGAGGCACTTGAGGGCAAGATTTAGAGGTGAATGAGCAAGAGGTACCTATGAGTTCTGCAATCCCATGGAAAAGGGAATTTCCAAGCCTAGGAGAACCCTACTGGAACCCATGGTTTCTACTAAGAGGGGTTGTACGATGAAGTTCCCATGTAAAGATCATGGAATCACAGAACTGTGTAAGTCGGAAAAGCCCTCCAAGATCATAGAGCCCAACAGTTAATCCAACAGTACCAATTTCACCACTAAACCACATCCCTGAGTGCCCCATCCTGACATTTTTTGAACTCTTCCAGGGACGGTGACTCCAGCGCTGCCCTGGGCAGATGTTGCCAAATACCAGAAATATCCAACCACAGACACGAAACTGCAAATATCAAAGTGACAGAAGGGGAACGGATGAGCGCATGCAACAGTGAGTGGGATGGCACCAAACAGGGGAAAGGCAAGGCTGGTGAGAGAACTACTCATCTCTGATGATGAAAACTGGACTGGAACAACAGAAACAAACCCAAGTCAGCAGAGAAACTCCTGAAACAAAGAATATGCAAAAGAAAAAAACAATTTTGTCCCCTCTACGCAGCATCAGCCAGCAGTACCCAACCTCTGGGCAGCACACAGAAGACCAGCAGTCAAAGTGAATTAAGGAGGAGGTTCAAGCACGGCGGTTCAGACACTGCCAACCACCCAGAAGCTCCCTGTGCCCCTCCTCGGATGGAGCCCACTGGTTATGCCTGGCCAGCAGAGAACTTCAACCCCTCACTAGACAGATCAGCTGGGAAATACAGGAGAAAACACCAACGGGCCCAAACATCGCAGAAAAAAAATTAATTACCATAATGACAGGTTAAGTACACCTGAAATTTTTCCACATCCCAGCGGCGCTTCGCGGTAGCCAATGCTCAGGGCCAAGGGAATAAAACAAAGCAGGTGAGAAATACAAAAATCTATGTAGCATGAAATATCTCTAAGAGACTTGTTTAGTGAAATTAACTAGTAGTTTAATAGAAAAAAGCTTGATGTATGAGAGTGCTCCAATTTCTTCATAGAAATTAACATTTCAATCCTGTTTTTATCTAGAAGTCATTAAACTGTGCAACATGAATTATTGGAACTGTAGCAGAGAATTAACTCTATTCATCAAGTAAGTCCAAACAGTTTAGAGTGCATCTGTAATGAAAAAATAGCTCCACATTTCTATCTCTTCTCATTAAAGTAAACCAGTTTTCCCTCTCTCAGTATATAAAACTGTCTTCTCCTCATGTAATTTATATTACCATAAGCCAGCTCACATTCTAAACTATTACACGCCTCCAATTAATTTTTGCAGCTTTTGCCTGAAAATTTAATGAGATAGTAGTGTATGAACCTGCTGACTCCAGATTACATGTGTGCTTCCAATATTAATGTTGGCATAAAATAATCTGATACATACTTGATGAGAGCTTTCCACTATTGTGAGAGTAGTTAAGGCAATATGTAAACCAATTCCACTGATTTTCTTTCTCCTCCCACCACGTTTGCAATAAAAAATACCCCCAAAACCAGCTAAAATGATCAGTCTGAAATTGCAGAGTCTTGAGTTAAGCACTCACGAGACAGGTAACATCACCAGTGCTTCCCTGGATGTTTTAAATTTATTACTCACCTATTAACATTTATTTTAAGGCTACACCTATTTCTAAATGCTTTTACTTTTGAATGCTGAAGGAGGAGAGGGACATCAAGGCCAGGTTGGATGGGGTTTGGACCAACGTGGTCAAGTGGAAGGTGTCCCTGCCCATGGCAGGGGGGTGGGTGGAACAAGATGAGCTTCAAGGTCTCTTTCAGCCCAAACCATTCTGTGATTCTGTGTTGGGATTTACTTCTCCCAAAATAGAAGGGCATATTTTAAATGCCCCTCAATGCCACCCTAACACTCACAATGCTTGAGAAATCAAGAGTTTGCATTGGTGCTGGAAAACCGAGGGGGGTTTGCATCCCAAGAGTTTCCTTGGTTGCTTTCTCTTTGCAGCTCATTTTATGCAGATAACTCTTTCTTAATTTTGCGAACTGTTCTCCAGCATATTAGACAAATAACCTTTTCTTCAGAAGGACACATTCTTTGAGACTAACATTAAAGGGGAAAAATTGTAATATTCCTTTCCACTGCGACTTCAATTTTACAACCGCATATTGGGCATACTATGATTTTAATATCTATGTGCCCAAGAGAAAAATTGGCAAATGCGATGCCCCGCGAGATCAAATAATTTTATATATAGACTTAAAAACACACATTTGGCACTCTTTGGTACAGCCCTGAATTTATATTTACAGGAAACTATAAACTGCTTGTGGTGAGTCACGGAGCCCCCGAAAACACGGATTTCGCACCGAACTGGCAGGAGCAGGGAAGCTGTGCCCAGGGAGCTGGCACAGCCTGGAGACAGGAGCCCAGTGGCTTTTAAACTCAGCCCCACTGCAGCCCAGCACCCTCCCAAGACCACAGGAATAACCCTCATTGCCTATCCCAGTTAAACCATCCCCTCGCACCATTAACAACTGCGTTATCTGTGTTTCAATCATGGGAGAGAAGCTGCTGGATGCGGGGAAAAATTCTGGCTCCGGGAGATGACGTTTTGGGACATGACCACAGCAAAGCCAGAATGTTCCAGCGGCTGTCAGGAGAAGAGGCCTCACACCCTCTAGGTGATGCACAGAGTCCCAAAACTCAGGTCTCTTTGAGGCAGGAGGGCCAAACCAGTCAGAGAAAGGACTGGGAGAAGGGATGGACGGAAGTGGACGGCAGGAGAAATAATATACAGCGAGTGCGGAGGCCAACGACTGCACACTTTTAACGGCTCCCAGTGGCTTCAAATCAATTTACATTTAAAATAAATGAATTAAATCTGATAATCTCTGATACCACTCAACCTATTTGCTCCAGGGCACTGAAATTCAAATATTCTCCAGTTCTGAAAATAGGCTTTCGTCCGCGCGACAGACAAATGAATACAAAGAGCACCCAGCCCAAACCTAGCCCTGGTTTTCACACCGTCAAATGGCAAAATCACTTCCATGGTGTTCAAGGCATTTCACTACCATGACTTTTGCCCCTTGCAGTCCACCTCCTGCACTTCAAACGTAGTTACAAAAAGAAACATTTTGGTTTTAATTCCTGAAAATCACCACCATCCAGATGACACCAAGCAAACAGAAAAAGGGCCAACCACCCCTGGCTTGAGAGAACCCCTCAACCTGCCCCCTGCTGCCACACTGCATGGGGCCACACCAAAAGAAGCAGATTATTGTACGGATTTTGGCTAAAAATAATCTTTCTGGTTTAGCAGGCAGCTATTTTCAACTGGGATCCGGTTTTCAGCAGCGCCGTCCTGACACAGTCACGACGCTGAGAACCAGCGGTCCGGCCCGTAACACACACGTGATGATGCTTATAGACATATTTACATCCACAGGAACTCACTGGACTCTCTGCTGAGGGCGAGATTACCTTTTCTTTTACAGATTTTCAAAAATCAACCGTGCACTTTTTAATTTTTTTTTTACGCAGGCATGTCCTTACACTTAACAACTGCTCGCACCTTCGCGCGTCAAAAGAAACATGTAATTAAATTAAGAGATGCACACACTCTTCCTTTTCTCCTGTCTCTTCTCCTTGAACGCCACGCCAGATAGCAAATCAAAATCTGCATTTAAATAGAATATTTTTAATGTATGAAAGTGGGCGGCCTGAGGGTAAAGAGGTATTGCATTCACTCACCATATGCACAAAATTGCATTTAAAATGTGATACTACGCTTTAAAAATTTATTGAATTTTTTTTTCCTCATTCCAGTACCTTTGTTTTATTATAACAAAATCTTCAGCTCTACAGAGAATTTTGTATCAAAGCCTGCTAATAAAAATAATGTGATATTACATCATTTTATCAATTTAATCTCGAGAAAAAGGATGATATTCAATCACATCTCATAAGTCACTATCTCTGGTAATTCCGGCCATTATTCAGTGCGAAATCCAAGCAGTCGGAATTCATTAACATAGGGCTGCTACAAATCTGCATTTTCCAGACTTTGTCAGAAAACGCAGCAGCCCGAACTCAGTGACCTGGATCTAACAGCCTTTCAGCCGAAAGGGCCCCGCTCCCCAATCCCGGCTCCCTTCCTGCGCCGGGACAAAGCCGCTGACCAGGTCACCAAGCCGGTGGGGGCTTCGGAGAGCCCTCCCTGCCGGAGCAGCATCCCGGCTCCGGGGTGGGGGAATCGCGGGCTCGTGGAGCTCCCAAGGTCGGAGCTGGCTCCCCGCGAAGCGAGGGGCTCTCCTCTCCCGCGGTGCCAGCACGGAGTGACATATGTTAGGGCCGCAGTGTCACATCCCATCGGACAGGCCGCGGGGTGACGGCGACCGAGCGGTTTTGACGCCGCGTTACGGGGTCAGCACCTTCGGGGGGGAAAAAAATTATTAAAAGAGTGGATTTTGAGGTAACTGCAATGAGAGGCTGCTAAAATCACGGGGAGGTTCACGGTCGTGGCGGAACCCCATCCTTGTGCCGCAGGGGACAACAGGGAAACCCTGCCAAACTCATGGGTGCAAAAGCCAGCTGCAGTTTAGCAAAGCCCTTGGTGTGAGGATGCTCAGAATGCCACTCTGCAGCAGGTTTCCATATCCCACCCTCCTCCTCGAGCCCCTTTTGTGGCTGAGAGATGCTCTTCACCCTTTGTTGCCCACATGGCCCTTCTGCTGGCCACCCAGCAGCTTTTCCACCCAGCCAGGAGCAGCCTCCCACCAAAACGTTCCCAAACCCAGGACCGTGAAGGGTCCCAAGCAGGAACATGCTGTCTTCCAAGTATTTTCCACAGATCTCATCTGTGAAATCACAATAAAAATAACAATTTAATTCTAATTAGAGCATATTTTGCTGACCAGTGACCTCACTTCTTCACCATACAAGCAAGCTGAGAAAAGTTCATGACACAGTGCTTGTGTTTATTGCTGTACAAGGGGTACAGCTGCTGTACAGGAACAGAATCCCAGCCAACTTCAGTGGCACTGGTCCGGGCTCCCATGGAAAATCTCTTTATGTTATCACATTTCTCGATATCTGTAAAAACTGCAGCGATCTCCACTCCACAGCTCAGGTGGGGTTTGAAGCAACCACAGTGCTGTGTTCCAGAGGCACCTTCAACAGGCTACAGGTCACAGACTCACACAATGCTTTGGCTTGGAAATGACTTCTAAAGATCATCTGACCCAAAACCCAAGGCTGCAGAGTGTTTCCATCACCCACAGGTCCTACTCTACTCTCGCCAAAGCCTGTAGCATTGAAAAACCACTTGGGTTGGGTAAATTTACATTAGTTTCCCCACAGAAATAAGGCATTTCAGTACAGACTCCTAGAATGGTTTGGGTTGGAAGGGACCTCAAACTCCACCCAGTGCCACTCCCTGCCATGGGCAGGGACACCTTCCACTGTCCCAGGTTGCTCCAAGCTCCATCCAACCTGGCCTTGGACACTGCCAGGGATGGGGCAGCCACAGCTTCTTTGGGTAATCTGTGCCAGGGCCTCACCACCCTCACAGCCAAGATTTTCTTCCTAATATCTCATCTAAATCTATCCTCCTTCAGCTTGAAGCTGCTCCTCTTGTCCAGTCACTGCTTGCCCTTATCAAAAGTCCTTCCATGGCTGTACCTGCTGCGGAGCTCCTGCTACTGAGAACAGGCTGAAGGGAAATTACTGCACCCCAGTGAACGCTTCTGGATCAGCATCATTTTCCAGAGATTTGGCTGATTCTGCACAATTCACACTTCAAACAGAGATCCTTTCCCGTTTTCTTCTTCCTTTGGTAGATACCAGTGAAACATCCACCACTGACAACAGCCACACTGGATTACTCTAATTCAAGTCAGATCCATATTGCCCCAGACCTTGCCTAGGAGAAAAGCATCTCCTAAGTGAGCAGCTTAAGCCCACAGAGCAGCAAAACCCCACCCACAACCACCACCAACCCACTCCTGCTCTCGTTTGAAAAATATTACAGTGCACTGACAGTCACACAGGCACAAATCCACAGCAAAACTCCGAGCCCAGAAAGGTGAAAGTCATTATTTGTGAGAGCAGATGAGGCTGTTGGAATTCCAGAATAAAATGGTAATGTGCTGTTGGTAGCGAGCGGTACATTGTTTTAACGTGTTGTGATATTTATAAATATATGAAGTTTAAATAATCAGATGACAGAGAGTTCCTTTTCATCTCCTGAATGTTTATTATTCTTCACACATTAGCACTTTTTCCCCCAAATGTTATATCTTCTGCCATTTATAATTAATTTTAACAGCTTCTGCAACTTATCCCACAGGTTGTTGCTGTTTCTTTTAAACAGCGTGCTGCTGAGAAATTGATTTGTTTGCTCTGTGTGCCTACAGAAATCACATTATGAAATATGCATAAATGTCATTTCTTGGGCTGCTTCTGAGGATTAGCAGAGAAGAAAAGCTTGCTGAAGAAAAGGAAGAGACAAACAACAACAAAGCCCAACTTAACACTTAAATTCAGCCACATTCCCGGCCCCTGAACGGGGGAAACGCCACGGACTGCACTTCATTTACCATTCTGATGGTGTTATTTTGATACACATCACGTTATTTACAATTTTTTCCAACAGTCATCCTTTCATACACACGTAATCAGAGCAGACTCTTATCACCAGCACTCTCCCATGCACGGGCTCCAACAGGTCCTTCCTTTCCAGCCCAAGAAACCACAGCTCGCAGCCCTCATCGTCCACAGGGTCAGCACAGAGCTTGTAGACGGCACCTGAGACGGTCACGCTCTCAAAAGGGTTTATTACAAAATAAAAGGCATCACAACCGCCCAGTCCAACATCACAGAATCATAAAATAACCTGAGTTGGAAGAGATCCACATGGATCACTCAGTCCAACTCCTGGCCCTGCACAGGACAAGCCCAAGAACCCCACCGTGCCGCCAACAAACGCTGTGATTCCAGACCAACCAAACACAGCAGCGCCCACGGATCTGGATAAAAACAACTTTTCCTCAAAGGCTGGAGCAGGACCTGCCCTTGCCCTGCCCAGCAGAGGCTCCCACACGTGCTGGAGGATGCAGTGGCAGCCTGGGAGGGAAGGCAGCTCTCCCATGCTATCTCCCACTGCAGAACATATTGAATGACACGTTCTGAAATGCAAACCAGATATTTTTCTCGGAGACTTCGTTAGACACATCACTCTCCTATATTATTACAGAGAGCTGTCAAAACAGCCTGGTGGGAAAGCTCTTCCCCAGACATGCACAAGTATAAATTGTCATAGTATAAAGTAAATTCCATTAACAGCTACATAGTCATTATTTTGCATAATAAAAGTAAAGGCTCTTTGCTTGTGATCTATGTATTTACGACCATCGAACCAACAAGCACTTTCTCTTTTCTGATGCCTCTGTTAAAATTACAGGATAATTGGTTGCTGTTGCAGATATTAATGTCTGATAACAAAGTGCCTAAGGCAGGAGAGCTGAAGTGGTAGTGAAACAGCACCAGTGACAAACCTCAAACTCCTGTTCTCCGAGGAGTAACCAAACCAGCTCAAAGGAAATAGTAATTTTTAATCTGCATCATCACAGACGTTATTTGAGTGATGCATGTTGAAAATTCTGAGCAACGCTTTTTAAAAATACACTTCTCTTAATTCTGGCTATGAAACCTCCCCCCAAAACCCAACTGAGATAATTCAAGCTCTCTTCAGTGTTCAGAACACCCCAGTATTCTGAAGGATATTGAAGAATCAGTGATAAGTCCTAAAATAACCTGGGTAACCTCTCTGCTCCAGAAACAAATGTATTTCCATCCATGAGGGAAAAAAATAATTTGGAAATAACTGAGTCCTCGATGATTAGTGCCAATGCATTCCCAAAAAGCCTTCACTTCCAGAGCATGTCCATTCCGGTTGGAAGCGGGAGAGATGATACACAGGAACACTCAGCTCTGCCTGAGTTTACACACAGTTCTGTTTATGAATAAAATTGCAGCTTCAAGTCTCAGCCATGATGAGCAATTGGGAGCCTGGCTGTTATAAATACCATGCCAATTGCAGCAAGCTGGGTTGGGGATAGTGTATATTATTTATTACAATTCAGTCTGTCATGGAATTAAGCACATTGAGCCAATTTCAATATGAGCACTGGGGGAAGAAGAGATTACATTCAAATGAATAAAGTTGCTTTGAAAGCAAAACAATGTCATCTGGTAGCTTTTTTTTTTTTTCCCCTCCCCACGAACTGGCTCACAGATAGGAAAAAAATAACCTGCAGTTACCCACTCTGCACCTTCTCAGTCCCCTCTCCCTTCCTGTCAGGAAATCAGGGACATTTCTGGCACCTCCTCTGGGAAACTTGATGGCAATTGCTCCAAAGCTCAAGGATGGCAAGACCCCAAGGTGTCAATAAGAAAAACAAACATCTTCATCTGCCCTTAGAAAGGATTCCTCACGACAGCCGTTCACTTTTAGTTTTTTAATTATTCTTCTGTGATGGACACGATACCATTAATTTAATTTCAACTTGCATTTCCTATTAGTATAATCTACTGAGTTATCTCCACGGCAGTAGCAAAATCACTTTACGGTGAGCTATATCACTTCAGAGTTAATTACATGTATTTTGGGTTTGATAAATGAAAATAGGGGCTGTGATTAATTGAAGGACAATCAATACGATCCAGCTATTAGACAGCTTGATGAGGTATCCAGAGTATGAATATAATCTATAGTAATCAGCTAATTGAAGACTGTGGACTAAAAAAGATTTTTAGGAAATCCAAGCTTCAAACTGAAAAATACCCCAATAAAATGGATGAGGGAAGAATGCTCACAAAACCAAGGAAGGTTTAAGACCCGTTTCTATTTTGGTTGGTTTTGAACAAAAAAAAAAAATTGCTTCGCTGACTTCAAAAAACTGCTTACTGTGATAAAATACAGAAAAGAAGATGGATTTTGGAAGTAAATCCTAAGCGTGTTTCTTATTTACATCCCCCCCAAACTCCTTTAATCATATTTTACTAATGCCTGACGATTCCTGGAGCTGCCAGAGATGGTTAAATAGTTTCATTAGACCCACTCTGTCTTGGTGTAGCCACGTCCTCGATCAAATTAAACACTCAAACAGTTGAACAAATGAACCTTTTCCATCTCTTTTGACACGAAACCAAGTGTGCAAAGCGGGCATATACCGACGTGGGTGAGGCTTGTGATTCCAAAGCAGAGCTCGGGAAGGGAGAAAATAATCAATAGGAGCAAAGCCAGAGCGTTCCACGTTCAGAAAAATATGGAATTGGCGAGTGCAATCCGTCCAGCATCAGCATAAATGCTGACAACTGTTAATCTACTGTAACCCTGATTAATGGCTGCAGTTGTCCATTAATACCAGGCATTTTAACTTACTACTAAAATTGATTAGTCAGTTAAGAATTCAATCCGAATGCTCAATAAAACTGCGCTTTCTCTGCAAACGCAGCAGGGAACGAGGCGATGCATCCAGCAGCGCTCCCGTGCGTGAGGAGGGGGCAGAGGAGAGGAGTGTGGTGCCACTCCTGGCTGGCACATCCATCTCCTGATCTGCTCTCCTGATCGGGTGTGAGAGGTGGGACCTTAACTGAGCCCAGTACTTTGGGGAAACCCACCTAGGCAGGCAGTCTCGGGCTGGGATGTGACCCTGGGAAGGACAATCCCCCCGGGCTGGGTATTGTAGATGAGGCCTCCTTTGACAGAGGGTTCTGGTGTGATCTTCCCAACGCCTCCTCTTCCCCTTCTACCCTTCAGGGGTAGAAAACCCCTGGGGTTTTCTACCTTTTCCAATCCATAATTTCTATCATCATTATTATTTTCCTACCCCGTTTGCCTTCCCAGCACCAGCCACAGTTCACTGTGTACGGAAGGCACTCACCACACACCAAGGGGGAAATGTCAGTTCTCTACATCCCTTGTTTTTCCCCAAAATGTAGCGAGGGGGTACAGGATTTCACTCCACATTACAGCTCTGCAGTGCCATGGCTACGGATCTCTCCCAGCTCCTGCTGCAAACCTTTCCTTCCAGGGGGCCCTTTGCCATGGATACTTCAAACACCTGATGCAAGGATTTTAGCATCCAAAAACCAGGTTTTGGGCTGCACCTGGAGCCTGGCAGCTATCGGGGATGCTGGAGAAGGAAACCGAGGAGGCAGCATCAGTGTGGAAGAGAAGAACAGTGCCAAAAAAATCATTTGTCATGAGAGAAATACCTTTTAAAAGCTGTCCTCAAATTCAGCTTAGACAAAGGAGATGTTTTCTGGGCAGGTAAAGGCAGGTAAGTAATTCTGAGGTTCTCTTTGCCAAGGGAGATATTCTTTAGAACCAGTCTTACACTCCTGTTCCTTTAGGTCACCTTAAAAAACATAGAGTCACAAATCACCGATTGGTTTGGGTTGGAAGGGACCTTAAAGATCATTTACTTACAGCCCCCTGCCATGGGCAGGGACACCTTCCACTACACCACATTGCTCCAAGCCCAACCTGGTCTCAAATAGTCCTGGTGCTCACAATCCTTCCAGGGATGAGGCAGCCACAGCTTCTCTGGGCACCCTGTGCCAGGGTCTCGCCACCCTCACAGAGAACAATTTCTTCCTTGTGTCTAAGCTAAATCTACCCTCATCCAGCTTGAAGCCATCCTCCCTTGTCCTATCACTACATGCCCTTGTGAAAAGTCCCTGGTGACAGGGATAAATGACAGCTAAAAAATAACCCTGGAAGCAACAGAAAGAAGCTGCTTTGGGCACTGGCAGCACCAACTCGCAGCTGCGGATCCAGAGATCCCAGTCTGACCTCTGCACATGATTATGGAGCCGCATTACTGGAAAGGTTCTCTAAGCACACCCTCCTCCAGCATCCCTGTACAACCAGAAGCCCCTGGAGACAGGAGCAGTAATTTGGAGCACTCAGGGAGTGCAGAAGTGGAGCTTGGGGTAAGATGCGCAGACGCTGTTTTCAATTAACATTTTCTAAGTGCTGTTGAAAGCAGACTGAAGAGGTGCTGAGCTGACCGAGCCAAGGTCCTGTTCCAGCCAGATGCAGCCAAAGTCTTCTGAAGTTGACTCCAGAAAGGTGGGAATAGCATCAAGGTTGAATTTAGGTGAATTTCGGATTCCTGTCCACCGGGACTCCCAAGGCAGTTCCTGTCCGATACCCCGGTGCCACAAGAGCTCCCGCTAAGAGAAGGAACTAAACCACCACCATTTTACCCATGGTGGGATCAGCACCGTGCAGGCTGCAGCCCAGCTCTCCCATAGATTCACTGCCCAGTGGTTTGCCAGGATGCTCAGGCTTTCCTTCCTTTCACATGTGAGCCCTACCCACGGGCCCAGAAGTGCTAAGGGCACTGTGAGTATTTCGGACACCGCAGATGACAGGAATGCCAGCTGCCTCCGGAGAGGGTCTGGGGACCTGACACGCTGCTCGCTGCCCCTGGTGCATTAAACATTTCAGAGGGACAGTAAAACTTGTTAACATACCGTCAGAAAGAAAAAATACCAGGAGAAAGAGGAAACTCCACACAACAAAATACCTGGAAGCCACCAAGGACTTCGGAATAAATCCACAGCTGATTCATAAGGACAACCCAGGACGCAGCCCGGATTTTTTCATTATTTACCTGACCAGCAGCCTGGAAAACAGTGCTTCTGCAATGGCAGCACCCGAGGACATGAGCTGATTTTTCGTGATCTGCCAGGCTGCAAGACCAGATGCTGCGGCTGCTTCTTCCTGGAAACATTCAAGGTCAGGCTGGACAGGGCTCTGAGCAACCTGATCCAGTGGAAGGTGTCCCTGCCCATGGCAGGGGGGTTGTAAGTAAATCATCTTTAAGGTCCCTTCCATCCTAAACCATCCTGTGATTCTGTGAGAGCTGCTGGCGTTCCCAACCTGCACATCCCACACGTGTCATAATTACAGCAGCACCAGCAGTGATGCAATGGCCTCCTCTGCAAAGCCCTTTAATAACATTAATGTCTGTCAGGCCAGACTCTAAGTATTAACATATGGGGGAAAAGCCAAATAACTTAATATTATTGTGTGTGCGTCTGAAATAACACTCCACGAGGCCTCTCATACCGAACATTAAACCTGCTTAAGAGAAGACATTTGAGCAGAATCAATTATTTTGCAGTAATTCTTCACGTTGAATGAGGCATTTTAAGTGTATGTTGTCACAGCAGAACTCTTCACATATTTAAAAGCATGTTTTCTGTGAAATTTAGTTACAAAAACAATAATATGAATATGAAATTATCCTTTATGCAGCAAAAGGCTTGAGAGCAAATCCTTCCCGTGTCTGTAGACAGACACACTCACAACATTATACCAAAGGTCCTACCAACGCTTCATTATCAATTTCTCCCCTTCTATTCAGGGAATTAGAAAAATCTCTGCCTAGAGGGGATTGTTTTCATAAACTCAGTGCACAGGGGTCTCGGTACAGGCAGGAATGTTTATGGAAAATCTGAGATTAGAACATTTCAAACCGACTGGTTTCAAGTTGCACACATGTAAATCTATAAATAGCACGGGAAATGTGTGTATGAAAAGTGAAGAAATAACACATCGTGCAAAAAAAACCCCAAGTTTGTCATTACAATGGAAAATGAGCAGTTTTTTCTATTTGACTAAAAATCTAATTTACTACCGAGCTATTCCATTTTGCTGCTAGATTGCCACAAGTGTTATCTGCAGGAGCTTTTAATACCAGCTTGTGTTTACAGCCCTCGGTGGGGCTCTCCAGGCAGAACTCTTCGGAGCAGGGTGGGTTTAACCCTCCCAGTGACTTCCCCAGGAGCAGAGCTGGGCCACTGCTCATCCCTTTGGGACCACACCTTGACATGCAAACAGGAATTCCAGTGCTACCCAGCAGTTTCAAAGCGCTTAGAAACCAGTAAAAAACCCAGGTATCAAAAGGCTGTGCAGTGCCTTGATGCTCGGGCAGGAGCTTCATGATGCTGGGCTTGACCCACCTCCTCCCACCACCCCAGAAATGGGCAGTGGGAGGGGATGACACTCCAGGGATGGGCTCCTAGGAGGAAACACAGCAGATGCACAGACTATAGGAAGGAAAGAGCATTCCAAGTTGCCAAAACAATGGTGCTGGCATAGCTCGGGGTTGTGTCCTGCCACCACCAGGATGGGATGGCCGAAGGGTCAGACAGCAGGGCAGACCCCTTCTGCTGAGGCAATGCACCATTACCTACCAGTCACTCCCTGAGTACTTGCTCTTCAATGGTATTTTAATTGAGAATCACCTTGGAAATAATGTTGGTGATCACAAGCTCACACAACTCTCATGGCAGAGGTACCAGCAAGGATTTAGCAGGGGCTTCCTGACCCGCCTCACTGCAGGTACTGTCCTTGCTGCCCCTTCACAGAACCACAGGATGACATGGAATCATCCAGTGCCACCCCCTGCCATGAGCAGGGACACCTTCCACTGTCCCAGGCTGCTCCAAGCCCCGTCCGACCTGGCCTTGGGCACTGCCAGGGATCCAGGGGCAGCCACAGCTTCTCTGTGTAACCTCTGCCATGGGTGCTCTGCACTGAGTACAGCAACTGCAGGACATGTCCTGAAAAGGGACAAAGACCACTGACGGTAGGGAGTGGGTCAGCAAAAGCTTTAAAGGCAGCAATTAGGTCTGATGGATAAAATATACAATGCAACATCAAAATTAAATTAAAAATTAAATTAAAAGTTATTTTAATTTGGCTGACTGGGTTGGGATAATCCTACACTCTACAACATTAGGGCTCTGGCCAGTGAGGCACTGCAATCTCCTGAAATCTCATTAGCTCAGCTAACTGCACTTTGCCTCCACTTTCTTCTAATTTTAGATTTAAACTCTCCACAGCGGAGCCCGTGCAGGGTGAAAAAAAATTTTAAACATCACGCTTTGCCGAAACGTACTGCAAGTATATTTTCTTTTGAAAGAGGAGGCAGGGTGGATTATTCCACTGAAGTTCTCAGGATGTTAATGTTTGAGGGCAACCTCTGCTCTGGCAGTTGCGAGGGAAGGGGACGGCGAGCGAAGGCAGCGCTGTCGGTGCTACGGAGTTCCTCAGAAATTCCTGCTGACACAGCTTCCTCTTCATCTTTGTCTCATATCAAGTCAGTAGTCAATGTGTTATTTTAACAGCATGACAACAACTATACAGAATGTCAAATAGTTACCTTTTATCTGGAATTTTATTCCTGCCATATATTTCAATGGAAATATACAACTTAATGTTGCAACATATTTCACGGTGAAATGGGTAATAAAAAAACTATAGACTGTGCACTTCCCCTACGACATAAAGGAGGAATACACTGAAAATCTCCACTGTTTGCTACTCTTTGTTGTCCAAAATCTCCACACCAATCTACTGCGTTTGAACTATAAATACTGCTGTTTTCAAGGCTTTTGTTTTTATCTTTGTAATGAAACAAAATAGAAATATAAAATACACTCTGGATCCATCTGCCCAGCGTCAGTTTCAGTTCCAGACTGATGCAAGGATGGAGACAGAGGACAAACCCTTCAGACCACACCTTGATCCCACCACATGGGAGCCTGAAGTAAGGTGCTTTCAAAACCCCAGGGAAGGACAAAATCAGGATCAGGAAATTTTACATCAGCAGGTGCAAAGCAAAACTCCTCTGTTCTCTCCTGTAGCATTCTGATATCAGGGCAATGCTGGGGGTGCACTCGGGAGCTCCTTCTGGGGTCTCAAAAAATGCACATAGAATCACAGAAGAGTTTGGGTGGGAAGGGACCTTTAAATGCTGTTTAGTCCACCCCACCCTGCAGCGAGCGGGGACACCTTCAGCTGGACCAAACTGCTCCCTGCCCCACCCAACCTGGCCTCGGATGCTTTGAGGGATGAGGGGTCAAATGCCTCCCCCCGTGTGACACATTCAATGCTTTTAGCAAGCTGAAAGTTCCTGTGTATCTTCAGAGAGATACATTTTCCCTTCTAAGTAAACTACAGACCAGGAAAGAAATATTCCCTGTCATTTTCCATACAGATGACAGCTGGCTAATTAGTGAAATTATAGCTTTGTCAATATCACTTCATTCACTCAACCCCTCTTGCTATTAAAGAAAAAAAAAAAAAAGAGCTGGAAGATCCAAACTCTTTCACATATTTGTGTTTATCCAAGAAAAGTCTCCCTCTTCAAGGGAGGTCTGATGGGCAGATCTGTGACAGCCACAACGTCTACACGGAGCAGTCTCCAGGACTCATTTAAGACTCTCATTTAAGCTCCCCTGGCTTGGCCATGTTCTACATGAAGAATTATACCCAAATACACCTGCTGGGAACATGAGGAGGACAGAGAAGTTGTAGGTAGTGAGAACATGAGCTGCCTTGGATGAACGATGCCTGGCAAGTTTTCCTGCTGGAGGATGGATTTACCTGAGGACCACCAGGCTTCTGAGCCTTTCTCTCCAGCATCCATGCGGAGTGTGCTTGCTCTGCTCTCGCTGTGCACAGAGGCACGTTTCAGAGTGCACAGGTACCCACCAAATAAACCATCAGACTCTGCCTTCTCACGATCCCAAGCTTTTCTCTTAGGCTGGCTCTGCCCTCAAGCAGGACCTGGCAGTGCCGCACACCCTGAGAGCTGCAATTGACCCCCAGTGCCACGACTTCTTCCTGATCGGTGAACAGTTAAACCAGGATCACAATCTGCAGTTCTTGATGAGGTGAACACACGTAAAAGGACAACACCACTGGAGCTGTACAGACCGAGACAGTGCTCCAAGGCCAGTGTCCGAGTGAACTGTCCACTGCCAGCTCAGGACTCGGCACAGGAGCCCGCAGGACCTGCTCTGACCTCCTCCAGAGACAGTTTCCAGTAACTCGACTACACTCTGAGCTCCCTCTTGGCTTTTAGAACCTGCACAACAGCCTCCAGCTCACCCACGGGCTGCCTGGTCACTCTGAGATGCACGACAAAGACAACAGGGCATCCCCAAAGGTTTGCCGAGCCCTGCTCTATTCACACCGGGGCAGGTACGACCTTACAGTCGCAACCTTTTCTGGGCCAGGCCATGAGTTCAGCATCTGCATTTGCCCAGCAAACCCAGGCAGCTTGCAGACATCAAAATAGGAACAAAGCAAAATCGCCGAATTCCCTGGTTTTGTTTCTTGACATTGATTCCTCTTCAACCGCTTCCTCCCTCAGCAGGAAAGCCCGAGCCACTGGATGCCCATCCATCTTGAGCCGGGTGACACCAGCCGAGGACACACAGCTGGTGACAGCAGGCTTTCGCTCTGGGGACCTGCCCAGGATTACTGCTCAATCTCCTTCCCTGAAAAGCAGCCGGCCCTGGAAGGCGGCCGGGATGTGCCGCCGGCTCCAGCCCGGGAGGCCGTGCTGGCAGAGGCAGAGATGAGCAGGTAGCAGCTCCAGAGGGCTCCCGCACGGGCAGCACAGCACGGGCAGCATCCCTGCCAGCAGCCAAAGCTCCTCATCTCCTGGAGACCTGCTGGGCTGCTCCACAGACCCGCCCTCGACGCAAATGCCATAAAGCTGGAGCGCAGAGCACCACATCCCACGGCTTTTCCTTTCCCCTGGGAGAGGTTTCACCGTTTGGCCCAGCAGCTTCATCACTTTGGTTCACCACAACGACCGTGCAAGAGGATGCAAGTCCACCACCACCACCACCACCACTCCAACCACCCCGGCTCCTCTGCGGGAGTTGCTCCCTTCACCCTGGAAAGGCCCAGCAAAGCCCTCAGCTCTGCTAATGAAGGCAGAATGGCAGCCCCAGGTGGAAGTGGGAGAGCCAACAACAAGCCAAAGGCTATTTTGGAAGGATCTGAAAAACTGCTGAGCGGTGATTTATTCAAGAGATTCATCAGTTCACCAACTTTCCGAAGCTTTGGAGATGGTATAAATGTAACAAGTGAGTCTCTTGCATGAATAAAAAATTACGTTTTACATAAATTAAATATATAATTTGATTAAACATGTTTATGTCTCTGCAGTGACATTTAGAATAGGAAGTATTCATTTTCTGTTTTGAAAGGAAAAAACTCTTTCAAATGTAATTTGAAGCTGTCAAACCAATCTTCTTTACAGATCTTTTAAATGTCACATACCTTCGAAAGGGGATGGCAGATTCCTTTTAAATATGCAATTGCAAACAGTCCAAGCAAAATCAAGAATTTATTAAAATATGCTACTGACATTTATACTGATTAGGTATAGCCCTTTCCTCACTCCCTTTCGATAGACTCCCCTACAAAAGATGTGTCACAACAGCTCCCATTAACTCTGTGCTTGCTCTAATTCCCCAGCACACAACCAGCCCTTCCCAACCGGCAAAATCCAGCTGCAGGGGGAGAACCTCTTCTTCTCCAGGGGCAATAACATGGATTTGTGGTTCCTTCACATGAAGAATTGTACTTTTTGATGATTTCTTACCAGCGTGCCTGAGATTTATAACCAAAAATATTAACTGCACTTACTTTAAATCAAGTGCAGCACTACCCCTAATGGCTTTAAATGGGAGAGCGTGTTAATCACGCACGTGAAGAACACCCACTGCAACTCATTTCCAACAACTTTACAGGAGCGACCTGCATGTTTTGTTTTACAATCACAATACCTATCCTCAGATTATTCATTATTTTCCCCACTCAGAATACATTTCTGGATTGTTTTTTCCTCTCCCTTTTCCACCAGTGCATGATCGAGTGCAGCAACGATGGCAGCTCCCATTCCCAGTTGCTCCCCACTGATATATTGGACATTTTAGGGTCATTTTATTTTTTTAAAAGACAAAGAATTTAATGATTATTTCTTCTCCTCTGTCACCGGGTCAGCGAAGTGCACAGGCATAACTCTCATTAGCATTAATGGAAATCCCCACTGTAAATTCTCCCCCGTGAAGCAACATTAAAAGCAAGGCCATCCTGAGCAAGCGCACTCAAATTGGAAAATAAAATATACCTCCCATTTCTCACTACCACCAAAGGGAAAACGTAATGAAGAGCAGGAGATTAAGCCACAATTCCTGTATCAAATCTTCCTTGTACTCTATAATTACTCAACACAACGCATACAATAGTTACTCCTTAATGACGAGAATTTGTTGCATGTTATTGAAAGACTTTATCCTAATGCTCTCCCAACTTTCTGGTGCATAACACAGCCAATTACAGCACGGCCATTGTGACATAAATCACCATCACCACCAAATCTGGCTTTCTTCAAGCTCACACTCGGTGTTTAAAAATCCTCCGTTGGATGCCCATCCACTGTGGGAAAAAACCACACTGGTGGGTTCAGCTCATGAGGGGGAACAAAGTCACCTGACCTCAGTCCCCTTCCCTCCCTCCACCAACCACTGCAAAGAGTGACCAGAATTTCTGGGGATTCCCAAAGATGCACTTTGGAACTGGTGACATAAATATCAATGCACAATCCCTCGGTGAACAGCTGCTCTCCAGTTCACGGGACTGTCAATACCTTCTGCTGACACAGCACCGATGATCAGTGCCATAAACATTCTTTAAACGCAGCCAGAGAAAGCTGAACACTGGAGAGAGCACATCCCTTTCCATGGGTTTCTCAACCACGTACAACAAGTCACTGCTCCACCCCTCTGAGACCCTCCCACGGCTCCCCTAAATCACATCTCCCGCAGGGCTCAGGAGAGCTGGGCCACCAGAGGAGATGTTCCCTGACACCCACCACAGCTGGATGAACTCAGCACCACGTGGGGTAACTCATTCCTTCACAGAGCCCCTTGAACCACACGGCATCATCTTCCCAGGTGAGGGCAGGCAGTACCTGAGAGCACAGCACCTTCTCTATCCCATCCAAACCATTTTTCCCGCTCCTACAAAAACCAAGGAATCTTTTGGCTGGCTGAGGCAGTGTTATTCCCATTCCTTGCACTTGGAAAGTGATCCTTGACCAACACTCACCTGCAGGGTAGGGACAGCAAGGAATTTGTGCTCTGTCTCTGCTTCTCAGCGTACCCAGACACATTCATACGTGGTAACACACGAACACAAGAACAACCAAACACCTGAGCTGTAAATGGGCCCAGCTCAGCTTTGGTTCTGCCCATCTCCCCTGATTTGTGGAGTCCAGTCCCACCAATCCTTTTGGATTGCTGGGGAGCACAAGAGTTCAGCTTTCTTAATATTTAAATCAACTTCAGCCAGTCCACAGTTCTTCCCAAACCTCTGTAAGGTCTTAGAGGTTTTGTGCACAAAAACAAATGGTCTGGACTTCAGGTAGGACTCCCTCTCCTTTCCAAGGAAGGAGTGGAGGAACAACCACCCAACACTGTACATGCAGCCTCTGCAGGCAGGCCATTCCCCTGAGGAGAACACCTTCAGTCCCTGAAGGTTTTACACTCATGAGGCGCAGCCTTGGGAGATGTCAGCTCGGCATTTTTTCCCCAAGCACTGCCAGTGCAGGACATGCCACCTGGAAAAGGCAGGAAATCTGCCCCGTGGGCTTCCCAAAAGCACAGCGAGTCTGATCCACACCCGAGCTACTCTGAAACACGATTTTGGAGCACGTCACCAGCTGGTGAAAATCAGCATCGCTACGGCAGCGTGGCAGAGAGCGGAGCCTGGCCCCCATCACCGCTCCAAGGCGCAGGAACATCCCTGATTTCCTCTGACAGAATCAGCGCACTCGTCACCGGCGTTTTTCTGAGCCAGAGCAGGAGGTTTGCCTTTATTTCCACTTTGCTGCACCCTGCTGACCCAGGACATGACTTAAAAACACCAAGTACGGAGTGACAAGATTTAACAGTCAAGTGACAACGCACGCTTGGTGCTAAAAGCCTCCTCGGGAAGGCTCTGCTTTGTCACGTGAGCAGCCCGGGCACAGGGACACATCTCGGGAGACCGGCCCACGGATGGGCCAGATCAACCTCACGTCCTCTGTGACAGCAGCAGGAGACACACTGACTCCTCTCAGACTGCCTTCTGTGCAGTTCCCAACAGGAGCTTTCCAACGACAATCACAAAGTCCCCTCCGCAGGAATCGGTCCTGTCCAAACCCATCCCCACTTCCAAGCAGCCCCTTCACTCCCGGAGTGTTTCCCAAGCCAGCAGACCCCCATCCTCCTCCATCTCCGCCACGCTGAACAGCACCAGCAGCTCTCGGCGTTAGGTGTCCAGCACAGACACCATTCCTCCCTCCTGGATCATGCTATTTGCTCCATTTCTGGAAGCAGGAATGGGGGAAGCGGCCATGGAAGGAATAATACCTGAAGATAATTATGGAAAAATTACAGAACCATAACACAAACTCCGTACAGAGCGTGTGAGCGCACAAGCATCTCTCCTGCCACAACATAATTAATGCGAAACATGCTGGGATCTTGTTCTTCCAATGCAACGCGGGCATGATTTTTGTTGATCCGTGTGGTTGGGTTTTTGAAAGCCATCGCTGCTTCCCGCATTCCGCAACAGAAACGTTACACCCACAAAACCCGGTACCATTTCGTTTTATTCTTCCCGTCTTTATTCTATTTATTTATTCAGCTAGCCAATGTGAGAGGCCGTAAATCGCACTGCTACTTAAGTCACAGGGGGAATTCCTTTAAACATAAGTAAAAACTCATAAATAACTTCCTGCAGTCAACAATGCATTCATTTTCTTCTCTGCTTTCCGACTAATCTTCCAGCTAACAAATCAAATCAAGTACCCAGATGTAATTATTCTGTTGTGATAATCATCTCCTTATACTCAGAGCATACCTTGGCTTATTTCTTCTCAAATTAAAATTAGCAGAGAGGCTTGGGATGGCGGGAGGGAGAGGAGGAAAGGTTATGAGCCATTGATAAACCCAAGGTACAACAACGAAACTCTTCAACTCGACCAAAGTCCTGCATCTGGAGCAGAGGGTTTGCCTTTTTGTGCTAGGTTGGTGAAAAAAAAGCGATGCCAAATCCAATTTGGACTCACTTTTTATTAGTATGACTCATAGCACAGTTTTCAAGGCAATGAAGTGCATGATATAAAAAAAAAGAGATGATTTTAGAACCGGGACAATTCCCCTAAACTTGCTGGGAGCAATGCAGCTACAAATAAATCCAGGAATTAATCTGTGACAAAGTCAGTAGAAAGGCAAGAAACCTTGGCAAAATGCACACACACGGGACAACGTGGGGTGAACATTTCTTCCACCCTCCACGAAATTTGCTGTTTGTCCTGTAATCAGCCCTCAGCATTTCCAAACCTCAGCCCTTCCACACCTCTCCTGCTTGCTGTGGGCAGGGATGGAGCCCGGTGGTCATTCCCACCGGGATGGAGAGTCAAGGATGAGCGAGGTAAATGCCCCAGAGGAATAATCCCTCCCACAGCCGCGGATCCGCTGCGTCACCGCCGCGCACCATCGGGTCACGGAGCGATGGCCAGCGCCGACAGCGGGGCCAGGAGCACCCGGCTAAAAATAAACCCACAGAAATAAACTTGCCTCGGCTGCCAGCCTCCTGAGGATCCAAAGGCACGGGGCTGGAGGGGAGCAGCAACAGCCCCGAAGTCAGCAGCGTGCATCCAACACAGCGAAGGGACAGGGTCAGAGGGGAGGAGGTAAGAGACCGACCACGGGCGTGGAAATGCAGTGGGAGCGGGAATGGAATCCCAGCAGGTGAGTGGTGGCCTGGCCAAGAGCATCCTCATCCTCCCCAGAGCGCAGCTGGGAAAGGCAGAAGCTGGCACAAGCCACGTGGGAATGTGATGCTGCAAGCCAAGGTCCAGGGGAGCAGAGCTGGAGGGCAGCTGGTAACCCCACTCCGCATCATTTTCTTTTATTTCACTGCTTTATTTTGTCATCTTCAAACAAAACCCCCATGACAAGTTTTCCCACGCGGACACCTTCTGCAAAGCCTCTGCAAATGCGCAGGTTTGAAACACAGGAACAAGAAGCCATGCCAGGCAGCCCCCAGCCCTTCCCAGTTGGGACATGGGCACTTCAGGGGACACACAGCTTGTTCCGAAGGCTGCGGGTGTGGGAGCCCGGGGTGCTGAACGGAGCCCCACTCGCACAGCTCCAGCAGCACCTCCCTTGCCAGCCCTGCGCCTCACCAAGGCAGCCACACCCCAAAAACAAACACCTGGATTCCTCCATCTGACCTACAGGACTGCTTGTGTGCTGCAGAGCTCAGGAAGGGACAGCAGAGCCACTCGGAAAGGGTTTTATTTTTTAATTAGCTGGTTTGGGGAAAGATGCACATGGGTGGTTGCAGTGTAATCAATGACAACGCTCTGGCTGGTTAAAGCCTTCAAATAAAAGGGGATTATACTGCAAACACTGATGTATCCTTCAGCGAGGACCACCATTAAATTGCTGACAAATTATTCCCCTACAGGGAAGGGAGGCAGGAGCAGCCTGGCACAGCTGCCAGATCCCAGAGCCTGACACATCCCATGGCCTAAAGTGAGGGAGGGACGGTCACCAGGCCACCAGCCACAACACGGAAGTCTCCTGCAGCACTTCCCTCCCAGCAGACCTGATCCTGAGTTTTCTGAGCGTTGTTTTTTCACTTCGATATATTTCTCTGACGCATTTCAAGTGAGATATTCCTAATTCTCTACGATGAGAAGTGATTTTTTAAAGAAATGCTGTGGTTTGCAGATAAAAACGTTCATCCTGTGATTTAAGAGGAAAAATCCAGAAGAGATCATGAGCAGAGTCTCCCAGAGCTGATGGGGAGCAAGAGCCACAGGGCTCTCCTCGTCCCTTTCAGACACACAGCACAGAACCACAGAATGGTTTGGGTTGGAAAAGGCCTTAAAGATCATCTTGTTCCAACCTCCTTCCAGGGACAGGGATGCCTTCCACCAGACCAGGTCGTTCCAAGCCCCATCCAAGCTGACCACAGCCTTGGTCAGCTCATTTAACCTACTGATGCTCTGCAAAATGTTTTGAAACCCTCAAATAAAGACCTCATAGTATAATAAAAAACATCTTGTATCATTTTTATCGGCAGCTGAAACTCCCTAACGCTCCCCTTGCACAAAGTTTACTTTAGGAAAAATAATTAAACAGCTATTGGACTGATTCTGTGCATGTTCAGCAAATATCAGTACCTTGGTAACTTCCTTATGACTTCACAGAGTTTCCTGTAATTCCCAGGGAATTACCAGTGTTTCTGCACTTCCATGCAGGTTATTTCAGGGGCTTGGGCACATGAACACGGCATCACTCACACAAACCAACGCCTGCACGACTCCTCAGAGCAGATCCTGGCTGCTGAGGGTATCTGAGATACCAAAGGACGGTCACTGAAATCACAGGCAAACATCAATTTGTTAGGGAGACGCTGTTCCAAGAGCCCTTTTCTTCTGCACCGGCCAACAGGGAAAGACAAGGAGTGCCAGGGAAACTCACAGCAGGGGGAGATGGGATATTGGGAAGGAATTGTTCCCTGGGAGGGTGGGCAGGCCCTGGCACAGGGTGCCCAGAGAAGCTGTGGCTGCTCCTGGATCCTTGGCAGTGTCCAAGGCCAGGCTGGACATTGGGGCTTGGAGCAGCCTGGGACAGTGGGAGGTGTCCCTGCCCATAGCAGGGGTGGGAATGAGATAATCTTTAAGGTCCCTTCTCATCCAAACCGTTCTGGGATTCCCTGAGCCTGTGAAGCAGGGGTGACCCTGCAGTGGCCACGAGCTGCGGGGTGGCTGCCCCGGACTTCGGGGTGCACAGACCTGAGCGAGGAGCGCCTGCCCAGCTGGCACCACACCTCCTCCTGCTGTGGGGCAGGGGAGCCTGACAGGAGCTCAACAGGAGCGAGGACAGAGGTCAGGACTCACTCAACATCTCAGCTTTACGTGGTATGCATTTAGCCCAGGAAGCAATGTATTTTTTATGCCCTTTTTTTTTTTCTTCTATCTGCTATTTTCAAGTCCCAAAAAAGCTACAGGACACGGAGCATCATTATGCACGCTGCAACCTGAACACAGCAGGAAATTTTAACATTTCAGCCGCATGCACAAAGCCCTCTAACACATGTATATTTTATTTGATTTACTGCAATACTTTTCTTCCATCTCTTGAAAGTAATTTTTCTCTAAAGCGTAACTGCTTAATTGGCAAGTGTACAAAATATAATTACACTGCATACAAGTTACAATATTGCTTATGGGAATATCACTGTTGATGCATTCTGCTTTATTTTGTGTTTAATCTCTATTAAGAGATCTGTGTGAAAATAGCAAGGTACTCTTGATCTTATAAACATGACATGCAGCTCAGTCATTTCCCTGCCTACCCAAAGCCCAAACAAACGCAATTGAAAGACAACAGAAAATTCCTGGGCTAGCCTGGCACGTCCAAGTTAATAAAATCCTTACATCCTCCTCTAAAGAAAGTGCAGTCCGCAGGACACTTAAAAAGAAAATCCCCAACCTCTCCAGGCTGAGGTTTGTCACATCCATTACACTCTGAGACGACGGAAGGACGTGGCACATAGGAATACATCGCTCTGTGTGACAGCTTTAGGGGGGTTTATTACATTCCCCACAAGGACCTCTGCAATCCCATCTTTCATAATGAAAGGATAAAGAAGTAACACGGCGACGTGGCTGACTCGTGCCAGCGTGGGGAGCAGTGCCTGGTGCTTGGCAGCAAAACCTCTCACCCTCTGTGCCCCGGGGCTCTGCCAGCCAGGCCAATGCAATTCCCACACCGCAGGAGGATGTGCCAAGGGAGGGTGAGGGTGGATATCAGGAAAAGGTCCTTCCCCCAGAGGGTGCTGGGGCACTGAACAGGCTCCCCGGGGAATGGGCACAGCCCCGAGGCTGCGTTTGGACAACGCTCTCAGGGACAGGGTGGGATTGTTGGGGTCAGGAGTTGGACCCCATGATCCTGTGGGTCCTTTCCAGCTCAGGAGCAGCTGTGGGACCCTTCCACCAGCCCCAGGGCAGCTGCCCATGCTGTGAGCACTTACACCTGTGTGCAAGTTACACGCAGGAGGAGATGCCCTGTGCAGAAACGCGTCTCGCTGCTCTGACAGACACCTACCCTCGGCACGGTTTAAGTGCCTTAAAGGTTTATTTCATTTGCTTGAGTAATGAGATTAATGTGATGTTTGTTTGTTTAAGCTAAATCATACAAAGCCAAACATCTAAATGTCCTTAATTCATGGCATTAGCCCAGGCTGTGTTACCATGTGAGCCCATCTCACCGTCCTGCTTTTCATTGCACCAACAAATTCCCGCTCTGCTCCGCTTCCCCTCCCAGAGGTCAGACAGCACAGGGACACCTCAAGCAGCCAAACAAACCAATCCAGTTTGACATTTCACCACACTCCTTGTTTTCTCTGCCACTGGTTTTCAACACAGTTGACTTCTAGACCTAAAAACCCAGCGCAAAGCCAGCAGATGTAGACCTCTGTATATGTATTTTTAAATAGAGATAGACACGTAGCTCTGTGCACAGATATAGGGGTAGACACACAGGTATACAGGTGGATATAGATATAGATACACACACACAGAGAAGGGATATGAAACAATGTTCCTGCCATAATAGCTCCTCCATACTCAAGCACCACATGGACCAGAGCCCAGCGATCCCACAGACCTCACCCAGGAATGATGGATGAGATGGGCAGACCCATCTGCAAACTCACCTAAAACCAGAGTAAACCTGCAAACATCCAGCTGTACATTCCCACTTCAAAATAAAAACGAGCATGCACACAAACACATTGCTTTTGTACCTACCACTACCCCAGCAATGTACAGTTAATGTTTAAATCCGAATTTGACCTGTTTTGATCACAGTTTTCACTCTTCTGCTCACAGGTTTCCCACCAGGGACAGAGGTATTTCTGATGTACCGTGGTCACCAAGAGCTGGCTGGGATTTTGCATAAATGCTGCACAATTAGATGAGGCACATGACCATCAAAAAAATGAATCCTCCCTCCTTTCCTTCCTGCACCTAAATTAACTCTCACCTGACCCAGGCATTAACCACAAAATGGACCAACATGGCCCCTGTGAACTTCTCACCCCGTGCCAAGTCCCTGGTGTTGTCATGGAGGTAACTCATCCCTGTGACAGATACAGGGCAGCTTTTAAGGAAATGGTGGGAAATGAAGAACCCACCTAAGCACTCGAGGTCCCATCCTGCAACCTCCAGCTTCAGACCCAGGTCTCCTCTCTGCAAGAAAATCTCTCATGCTGGTGCTTGGAATCTGCAAACCCCAGGATGCTCTCATTTAAATGCTGGGCTTTCATGGATTCTGAGGTCAGAAGAAACCCCTGTCATTTTCCAGCCCAACATGCAGCACACTAACTTACCTCAATGAATCCCTGCTTGAGCCTCACTCACTCCAATGAACAAACATCCCTGAATTTGGCATTTCCAAAGGTGGAGAAAGCCCCTTCAGCAGCCTCTTCCACCACCACCAGTGCTGAAACCATGGACCTTAGCTCTATTCTTTCCCTGGCTTCACCTTCCAGCTTTCAGGTCTTGTTAAAACTCTGCCTGCCAGACCCAAGAACTCTTTATTATTCAATTTATTTTCCCCACGACAACACTAACTCCCTCAATTAATTTACCTTCCAGCACTCTCCTGGATAAGTCAGGCAGACAGAGGTCCTGGCCCCTTCCCCTGCATCCCTCCCCAGCTCCTTTGGCAATCCCACAGCCCTCCCCAGCCCCTCGTGGACAGGCAGCAGGGACAGGGTGGCTGCCACGTCCCTCCTCCAGCCTGGCAGCCACCTGCCAGCACAGCCAAGGAGCACACAAGACCTTTGGCCATAATATCATATTAGCGGTGCTGGCTCGTGACTCCTCGCTGCCCCATGAAGACATGATTTCTCCAGACAGCATCCTGGAGCTACGGCCCGAGTTGTTTGCTCTGAGATAGAGGAATTTACAGTTGGCCATCTGAGAAATATTACCTGCTTGTAGCCGAGCAGTACAAATTGCTGTCACCTGCGGTCACTCCTGTTTGTTATTTACCACTCTCCCAATCTTGGTGACATTTCGAGCTCCAGCTGCGGTGACTCTCTGCCTTATCACGGCTTGCTCAAACATTAAGCAGCGTGAGGACAGAAATGAGTGTTCAGGGAGGCTTCTGGAAAGGGTTCTTTGGAAATTACTCCTGGTTTTACCACCGGATTTTGAGAGCTGACACTCTCGGCTGTTCTGTGTATCCCGAGTCCAAACAGTGCAGCTGCACCCAGCTGCATTTCTTGCTGAATTTTAAGGAAATAAACCCCCCATCAGTTACTTTTATCAATCCCATTTATGAGCTCTTTAAGGGAAAAGAGAGAAGTTGGTTCTCAAGGATGTGCTGCCCCTAAACCCACGCCAACGGGAACCGAGTGCTTTGCCATCCTGCCTCCGTCATCAAATAAATCCTCGGAACGCTTGCCCAGGGCTCACGTGGAGCTGACAGGTCTGTGGTGTTCAGCCTGGCCCATTTACTGCTTTTCTAGAATAACACAAGGTAAGCATTGCCACAGCTCACAGGAACTCTTCAGCAGTTCAAGACTTAGTAAAAAATTCACATTACCGGCTCAGTTTACTCCGTAAACCTCTCCAACGAGAGGCACCAGGGCTGAAGCACAAAAGTCTGACTCCAGCAGTGGCTGCTCAACATACACTTCTACCACAATATTAACAGGGACTAAACGTATCATTACTTTTCCCCACCAAAAAGTGTAATATTTATGATTTTTCTGTTAACCTCATGTGGTAACCCAGTTTCATTTTTAACATCCTACAGAACTGCCTGTTGTTCTCATCACCACCAGCCACAGCTTCTCTCTGCATCCCTTTCCCCTTCCCTCAAGCTCTGATTTCTGCTCTCTGCTGTTGATTCCCCTCTCAGGAGGGGATGTGCAGACATGGACGGAATTGGTGCACCCTATTTTGGCATCCAGCACCTTAAAAAAAACCCAGAGCCCCAGCTGGGATGGGAATGGGTGAAGGTGGCACAGACAAGCAGAGACACCTGGCCAGATTCTCCCTCCTGACACCTCATTCAACTGAATTTTTTTCCAGAAACAACAGCAACAAAAATCAGTGGCCACAACCTCACTGCCTGTGCCTAGACCAGAGGGAGATCTCATCCCAGCAGAGGGCAAAGCTCAAGTTGGCACAGATATTCCAGTCTTAAGCTCTGGGACACCCTAATTCCAGGCTTGATGTTGCACTGTACCATTTTTGTAAGGAAAAAAGGGAAGAGCTCAAACAAGTGGCAAATATAAAATCTGCATGAGTTTGTGCTGCTGAAACTTCTGAGAACTGTGAGAACGTGAAAACTAACGAAAAGGGATTTTTTTTCCACATATTGAATTGAAATTAATTTCATCCACAACTAATCACAGCAAAGCTTAAGGCTCTCAACTTTTAAATGTAACATCTACTATTTAGCCTAATTACTTTGCTTAATTTACCGATTCCTTCCAACATCTCCTCTCATGGAAAATCTGGTTTTCAACATAAAAATGACAAAGAACTTGACACTTTGTGACAATTCTACAAGTACCACCAGCATCTCTTATATTTGGCCTCACCTGCTTTTTAAAAGGGAATTTATTTGCAGGGTTTTCCCTCCAGCTAACACAAATAAAGGACATTCCCCACACCCCTGCAGAGCTCATCACACCCCAGGGCGTGACACCCACTGCCTGCACAGGAACCAGCTGTGGGATTCACTGCTGGTTTTGCTTGTTTCCTACCCCAACAATGATGTTACCAGCTCCAACACCGTGCCAGCTGCGTGGAAACTACTGGACTTCCATCTCTTCCCTCAGCCTCTCTTGGGGCCGATCCTGCACTCCTTGTACACCTGTTGCTCTTCCCAAAGCCCGTCAGCATTTCAAAGGGGCTCATCCACGCTCCCGGCACGGATGGTCACTCACACATCACACTCATTACAGTCATAACCAAAGGCCAGGCTAATTTTGGAATATCCCACAACTTTGTGCCAACCTCTTCAGCACACAAGCTCCTCTTTTTTCGATGTGAATGGATCACTAAAAAAAAAAAAAAAAAAGAAAACAGACAGCATCCATTACATATCTGTTATATTTAGCAACGGAGAATCCATCTGCATTATTCCTGGTCTCAATAAAGACTTGGCTCCTTGTAAATATTGTGTCTGTAATCCCCACGTTCTCCCTCCGCTCGGTGCTTCGGGGGTCTGTTTCTGTAATAACTGGGGTGTGTTGTTGCACAGAAACAGTGGCTGAGTGTCTGTCAACACCGCACAAGTCAACGCACACGGGAGCCACCGCGGCACAGCTCCCCTGGAAATCAGCTCCACGAGGCTCCTACAGCACCTCCCCTGAAAACTCACAGCCAAGGAACCCCACACTCCACACCCGGGCCCAAAAAACGTTGGGGTTTGGTCAACTTTGATTTGGCCAAAGATCCTTCCTAATCCCACACTGCTCCAACTGCTGGTGGGGATTAGGGAGAGGACCCGGGCGAAGCAGAGCCCAAAATTCAACAGCCAAGCAGGTTTCTTTTAACCATATAAAAATCTACATCCATCGGGAGGGATGGGAATGAGCCCAGGAAGAAGCAGAGCAGTTACTTTCAGCAGGACCACTGGTTTTTTTACTGGCTTAAAGGATACATGAAATCACTGCCAGATAAAGCTGGAGGAGCAAATAATTAATAATTAAAATCCACAACGGATGCATTCGAGTAACTCGGGTTTTATTTGAATCTTACAGTAAAGTCCCAGAACAGATGGGACTTTATGGATGCCCATCAAGATCCTACCTTGATCCACCCTGGAAGACCATGCATTTGAAAAACAAGGCTGAATTATCCAAAATAACCCTGTCACGGATGGACACACAGCGCCCGTCAGCTGGGGAGCACAGGGACCCTGAAAGGTATTCCAGGGACTGTGCTCCCCTGGGAAAACCACAGAGCAAGGCATGAGCCTCCAGGATCCCCCCAGAGCATGCTCTGCTCCTGGCTGGGATTTCAGAATGGGATAAAAACCCCATGAAAACCCCCAAAATTGACAACCCTGCCGGGCAGCAGCATCGATGACCTCAGAGAAGGACTGGTGGGTCCATCGAAGTTGGTTCCAGCAATGCTGAACCCTCTCCACCACTGCTGCAGGGGTCTGACAGCAGCTCCTTACCCACTCCTTGGGAGCTACACGCATCTTCCCACTGGATAAAACACGTCGAACACCTAAAATCACACCACCAACGGGAACGGAGGCAGTGGTACACACACAGCACTTCGGGGCGTCCTCTGCAGCACCACAGCTTTGATGTTTTGCCCCAAAACGCTGCCCTTGCTCCTCACCACGCTTCTCCTGACACAGGACCTCAGACCAGGCAAAGCAAACTCCATCCCACCCACACTGACATTCAGCTCATGCAGGTGCAGAACTCTGGTTCCACCACGTGTTTTTCCCCCTCCAACTATTCCAGCTGTTATTTCTTTTTAATAACCCCATGGAAGTTCCAAATAATATAACCCAGGCTCTCATAAATCACAGCACATCCCAGGAAGAGCTTAAGGCAAAGCTGGGTGGAGCTTTATGAGCTACCTGGTGTACTGGAAGCTGTCCCTGTCCACGGCAGGGGGGTGGAATCGGATGAGCTTTAAGGTCCCTTCCAACCCAAACCGTTCTGTGATTCTATGAAAACATCAGAGAGCAAAAAAAACCCCACAAGCTTTGGCAGGAGGGCCCCCGTGACCTTCCCACAGAGCACTACTGTGCTCCCCCCTCACCAGACCAACAAAAAGCAAACCCCAGTGCTCCACCTGCATTATCACCTCAGAGAGGAGAAACAAAACCTAAAAAGCTCCAGATGTTTATTCCTGGTTCTTAAAAAAATCACCGGGGCTAATGGTGCAAGAAAGGGGAGTGCACACTCACAAAGCACCGCTGTAGAATTAAATAAATGGCACTGATTCTTCTGTGCTCTGTCACCAAAACTCCTGCTGACTTCACACGGAATGTTATGTGGTGACTCCCTGGTAAAATGCCAGAAACCCTGGTCTCCTCACCACGATGGGGCAGAGCAGAAGGAGAAAAACACGTGGGTGGCACAATGAAAAGATTTGGTTTCTCTGCCCTCGCTGCTGCAGAGGACGGTCATGGAATTTTTCATCCTTTCACCTAAATCTTATCTTATTTTGTTTGGCAAAGGAGAAGGAGGGAAAAAACCCAAACGATGGGAACGTGGCAGAAGGAGTGACAGCTGGCCCAGAAATGCCTGACCATGACAAACTGCATCCTAGAACTACACCTTCGTACCCGGGTGGGACAAACTGCATTTGGAATTACATCTTCCAGCACCACAAACAGCAGTGGGGAGAACACCAACTCCTGCCTAAAACAACTGTGTTATCCCAGTGAGCAGAGTGAAACCAGCAGCGACTTGCCAAAACCTCCCCTCCAAAGTTTCAGTGCTTCCTGCAAGAGGGGACACCAAAAATCACCTCGCACCCCCCCACACGTGGTTTTTAATTCACCTGTGAGCCCTGATCATTTCTCCTTTCAGAGTCTACAATCTAAATATCCTTCACAGCTGGGGCCAGGGGTCTGAAAAAAACCCCAATTTCTAGGGCAGGTGTAAGTCATCAGCACAAATTGCAGAGCTGCTCACCAGCAGCTCTACTCTTTCCTTCTTTAACTTACTACAACCAGAATACAAAGCAAAGGCAGGAACACTCACTAGAGCTGATGTGGGGAGTAAATGTGACACCCATCAGGTTTTATGAGACAGCATCATCCACCAGATCTTGACAAAACACTTGCAAATTGCCAGTGCTGTGTTCCGAGCAGCTTTTCCATTTCTTCTGCTTAAAACATGAAGCCTCTTTCAATTCCCACAGCTAGTAAACAGCCCCCAAAAACCCAGGGAACATTAGCCTACCTTTTCCAAATGGTTGGGCAAACCCAGATTCAGGGGTTTTTTTCATTAGAATATTTCATTCTTGCCAGAGTCAGCTGAACTGAAGAAGTTTTATTTGAACCGCAGCCAGCCTGATGGATAAATCAACTTTCCTGGCCAAAGGCTTCAGTGTGTTACTTCCAGCTCGTGCCTGGGACCTCATACTTTGAGGCTGATGTTTTTCCTGATAGAAGGAATATTCTCACCAGATCCCAGTGACATGTCTCTGCACTCAAATGCCAGCGGTAAAGATGACAGTTTGTGCTACAGTTCTTGCTGTGGGGAAATTCCTTTGAGCATTTTCCATCCAGGAAAAGCAAGAGTGGAAAAAGGGCACAACTTTGCCCTGGGAGGAGCGGGATGGGGAGGGGATGAGAGGGAGCTGTCAGCAAAGGGGGCTGTGGGGTGGCAGCTCCGTGGGGCATCGCGCTCCAGAGCCACCCTGCCAGCCAAGCCCCGGGATCCCCCATGGGCTGGAAAACTACCTTAAAAAGAGGGAAAGCTGACGGCAAGAAAACATCACCTATGATCTGTGTGCTATAAACCTGACAATAAAACCCTGGACCAGGGAAGCATCTCAGTCTGAAATTCTGGGAGAGAAAGGAAAAGTCGAATGCTCCTGCAATCCATGTTTCTAAACGCAGGAGAGTGCCACCACTCCGACTGAACTACCTTATTTTCTGTTCGGCTTCAGAAATACTTGGTTCTAACTTTTAAAGGGAAAGATATTTGGATTGCCCACGACTGGAAAGAGCTCGGCTGGAGTGAGGAACAGCGCGCAGCCCCCAGATGCGCCCGGGCTCGCTAACGATGAAAGCCAACCTCTGTCCCCGCTAATGGCTAACAGGTGGGTTTCACAGACGCCTCCAAAAATAAAAAGCTCCTTTCTAAAAATACCACCCTGCAATTCACAACGCCAGATTTTCCAGAGGAATACTGACGATAGCTGACGTTTCCCAAACAATCGCTTTTATGGGAACTTCGGGCTGCCCCTGCAGCAGAAAAGTTTTGCGAGGCAAAGAAGACAAATCCTTGTTTAAGATTCGAGCCCCGTGGACGGACTCATTCCCTCGGCCCCAGCTCCGGAGCTCGAGCACAAATCAGCTTTATGGAAGTAACAGATTACAGAACACACCGCTACAAATATTTTTTTTTTTTTTCTTACTAGAGGATGCGTAATTGAAATGTCTGCGATCCAACAATCACCTCTGAATTCATAAATACCTCATAGTATTCCGAACACACTCTCCTATAATGAGACCGTCTTCAATTTTCCTTGGTAAAGAGACCTTTAAAGAATGCTAAAGCAGGTCGGCGCCCTTATGCACTGATGGAAACAGGAACAAAAGCATTTTGTCACCAGGCATCTCGTCTATCATTATTTTCCCCACTCTGCTTAAACAAACCTAAAAGTACGTGCCTTTTCTTCCTCCCTCCTCCCCAAATATCCGCAATAAGTGCGATTTCATCCCGAAGGAAAGCCACCATCTGTATGGAAACAAGGGACCGCTGCACCGAACCGTCACCGCCGATCGGTTTTTTCCCTGCTCCACTAATGTTTTTTAAAACACAGGATTAAAATGTCATCCCATCCCTCCCGTTCTAGGGAGCCGTGTGTATTCCTCTCCTCTGGTCACGGTATACTTAATCAAGTGTGAATGATTAAAGTACTTCAATTAGAGCTACGTACATTCATTGCAGGCAATTCAAAGGCAGCGGAGAAGTGCAGCTGAAAGAAGAAATTACTTCTACTACTTTGAGATCTCCATCTCCTACTTTCCTCCTCCCCAGCACAGCCAGAGCCCTGGGACCCGGCAAAGTACCAGGCGCTAAGCTCCAGCCAGGATTTACCTTGGGGGCACGTCCCTCGGCAGGACAAAAGGCTATTCTTTCCCCCTCAGCAAGTCCTGCAAGTTTAGGGGGGGGGGAAATGTTGGGGTTTTTTTTTTTTCGTGGGGTGAAAGGGTGTGAAAAGAACAATCTCAGCGCCTAAATCCACGCAACCCCCCCCGATTTTCCATTCTAGTGATACCAGGGAAGGGTTGAAAACGTCCAAATCGAGAGGGGGAAAATATATGTAATCAATAAACAGTGGGGAAATTATTTTGAGCTCTGGCGGGGGGAGGTAAAAGGTGGGAGGGAAGGAGCGAGGCGCGGCCCCGCGGACACCGCGCACCTCCGCGGGTGAGAAGCGTGGAGAGTTGCTAAGTGACTGAGGGGCGAGCGCGGTTATTGAGCAGTAATAAAATAATTTTTAAAAAATTAAAAA
>VZTA01013327.1:594-25145 GCA_013398855.1 Mohoua ochrocephala
AGCACAGCCTGGTCCCTGCTCTGACCCCTCCCTGCAGACACTGACAGACATGGATGAGGGCCCCTCTCAGTTGTCTCTTCTTGAAGCTGAACAGGCCCAGCTCCCTCAGCCTTTCCTCATAAGAGAGATGCTCCAGTCGCCTCATCATCTCTGTAGCCTCTGCTGGACCTGCTCCAGGAGCTCCATGTCTCTCTTGTCCTGAGGAGCCCAAAACTCCTGATTTGCCTCACCAGGGCTGAGCAGAGGGGCAGGATCACCTCTCTTGACCTGCTGGCAATGCTTTCTCTTCCTAATGCACCCTGGGATTGCCCTATTGGCCCATTGGCCAGTGCACCCCAATGCACCCACTGGCCTCCTTGGCCCTCAGGGCACTGCTGGCTCAGGGACAGCATATTGTCCACCAGGACCTCGAGGTCCTTCTCCACAGAGCTGTACTCCCTTGCATGTGAATTCTGCTTGGGTACATTATTGCTTTAAAGAACAAACCTGAAAACTGTTAATCTAAAGAGTTCTGATTTTAAAGGAAGTTCAGGCTTGGCTCTGAACATGCATTTTGTGACTTGTGGCTGCTTGCAAAAAGAAGCATCACAGGAGCACAGCACTCCTTGCCAATCCTTGTTTTGAGTCATCTGTGAAATCTTGGCACCACATCCCGAGAACACTGTATGGAAATAAAGCTTTTGTTTGACTTATGTGGGCAGGTGCTTGTCTGCCTGGCCAAATCTGTAACTCTGGCTCCCTGAACACTGTCATCACACAGAAAGCACTGGGGGGAATAACTGTGGGTTGTTATCCAAGTAAGGTGCCAGAGTTTATTCAGGAAGAGATGTCATTGAGGTCGCTCTGGTTGACTATGACACAGCCAGAACAAGAGGGAAGTATGACCCCCTACTCCTGGTGGGTTCAAGCCTCAGGTCCTGTTTTTAGGGTGGCCCCAGGAGCTCCATTTCTCACACTATGGAGGGGAGGGATCCTGTTGCAGCGACTGAACCAATGGCTGTGGTAGGTGGGGGGTCAGAAGGCCCAGGTACAGTATTGACCTGCTAGTGGACTGATGCCAAGGTTTAAAGATCCCCCCTTAATTCTGTGAGAATGGCTTCTTCCATCAAATCTTGTGATCCTATGTAGATCCCCTATAAGGATGTAATCCAGCCCCCTGCTCTTCCCTCTCCTTCTCCCCATTGGTTGTCGTTGTATTACCCTGCCCCCTTTATAAGTTTGTCCTGAGCAGAAATGCTCTCCTTCCGTCCCTGGATCCTTCCATGCCTGGACCCTTCTGTCCCTGAATCCTTCTGTCCCTGGACCCCTTTGAATAAACCCATTGGAATTCCATACGGAGGCCGCCTCTCTTCCTCTGGTTGCCCCTGGGCCAGTTGGCTCTGTCTGAGAGCGGCTGCACACTTCCATCTCACGGGTGGGAGAGAGCAAGCTGGAAAGTGTGCCAAGGGGCACCGCCGGGGGGTTCCTTCTCTAAGGACCCCTCTGGAACAAGCAGCAGCTCCTCCACCAGCCACCCACACGGCGATAGGATCTGCCTGGAAACCTTCTCCTCTTTACTCCTGCTGCTGTAGCTTTGTCCTTGTGGCTGATATGATGAAGACTGCTGACTGTGCACACTGGTATCCGTGTGCATGGAGAGGGACAGGAAACATGACAATAATGCCCTGACCAGGTGAGGTTAGAAGACAAAAAGGTCTTCATTTAGTTAGGGTGAACCTGCCTTGGTTGCACACCCAGGCACTGTTGTCCACATGTGCCCAGCCAGCAGAGAATGGGCAGGTAGAAAGAAAATGGGTGAAGAATCTCTCCAGACAGGAAGTCCTCCAGTTGTGATGGGACAGTAGGTTTCACATCCTGAGAGATCTCTAGCAGGTCATTCCTCATATCTGGAGCAACAGGAGGCCCTAAGCACTGAGAGGAACAAGCCTTGCGTATTGCTTCTATGGACTCAGAAAAGGAAAAGCACGAATGGATGCTCCTCAGAAAGCATTTGAGATGCTTTTGTGATTAAATGGCATCTGCCTGATACCTTTCCCTGGCACTGGAGCCAGCTAATACACTGCCTTCCCCTTCCAAACACCCAAATTACATGTTTGGAATGTCCGTGGCCCCAGACATGGCCTCAGGTTGTTTAGGGTGCTGCTTGTTGGGCTAGGGACCACTGGTGGTAGCAATTTAACAAGTGAATCCAGCGCTCAGGAACTGGTGACCTGTTCAGATGAAGTCACCAGAGAAAGGCAAAAAAGCACTGCCCAGTCACTGGACAATGTGCCATAAATGGTGGGTTTGGACAATGTGGAATCATAGATTAGAATCACAGAATATCCTGAGCTGGAAGGGACCCACGTGGATCATCAAGTGCATCTCCTAGCCTTGCACAGCACCGTCCCAAGAACCCCACCATGTGGCTGAGAGTGTTGTCCAAGCACTTCTGCAACTCTGGCAGGCTTTGTGTTGTGACTATGTCCCTGGGATGCTTGGGACCATGGACATAATCTCCATGTTGCCTAAGGCTGTGCGAGTCCAGGGACAGCATGCTGATCCCTGTACATGGCTTCAGAAAAAAATCCCAAGTAAATATGTAATCAGGAGGATAATAAATTCACGGAGTGGCGAATTAAGGTGTTGATGAGAAGTTACTCTTGCTCACTTTCCTCTGGACATAGACAAAGCCCATCAATATGGGTATCACCTTTGCTGCCCTTCTCACTGTAGTAGGTCATCTGAAGAGAAAAGGCTGGAACACCATGTTTAGGCAATACTTCTGATGTTTATGTGAGTCATGGGAGCTGCAGTGTTGAACTTTTATCCACTGTTTATCCTCAGTACCTCACACCCCGGGGCTGGACACATTTCTGGGAGGTGTGAAGGGCTACATGACAAATCCCTCTGCTCTTTGCAGCTACAAGGGGAAATGAGTTGAAAATGACTTGAAAATAAACCCCACCAAAGGTGAATGAATATATCTTCTCCAAGCTTTCACCTTCTGTGCCCCTCTGCTATCCCATACTGGTATTGTATAGGAAAAGGCACGTCCATGCTGTGGCAGTTGTTTTTATGCTGCCCTGTATTTGCCTTAAAAACTGGTCCTAGAGAAACATTTCGCTCTGGATTTTGTACAGCTCACCCAGTTTCAGCAGAGTTTATTTACAGAGAGGAAAGGGACACATGGAGACCTCCCTGGCCTCTCCAAGCTGGAACAAATATTTCACTACACTCCTATTATTTTCATGCTGAAATATTTTATCTGAACTAAATTTTAACCAGTCACAGGAAAATCTTCAGCGTTAAAAAGACCAGCTAAAGCCAATGAAACAATTAACTACTGCTCACTTCTGTAACATCAAACTGAAGGTACAAATCTGACAGAAGTGTTTTTTGCTGTGTATGTCAGTGCATCCATATATATGTACATATACATTCAAATGTGTATGTGGAAATGGATATGCATGCATACACTTAATCAGCACCACGAGAGGGCAGGCAAAGAATATGAAAATCAGTTGTCCTGTGTGTTCCCTGCACATGCGAATGAGCAAATCGTTCAGTGGCCAGAAAACATCACCACTGTTTCCTTCAATCATGTCCAATGACTTTCTTATTATAGAATCATAGAATAGTTTGGTTTGAAAGGAACCAAAGTCATCTAGTTCACTCCCCCTGGAATGAGCAGGGACATCTTCAACTAGATGAGGTTGCTCAGAGCCCTGTCCAGCCTGGCCTTGAACACTTCCAGGGATGTGGCAACCACAGCTTCTCTGGGCAACCTGTGCCAGTGTTTCACCAACCTCGTTGCAAAAAACGCTATCTTAATATCTAAACTAAATCATCCATCTTTTAATTTAAAACCATTACCCCTCGTTCTAGTGCAACAGGCCCTTCTAAAAAGTTTTTATCCTGAATCTCAACCCTTGCAACAAGCTCATAGGGCACAGTTTGATGGCTATTTTTTGTTTTGTTTGTTTGCTTCAAAATACTCTGCATTTTTCAAGGAAAAAATGGGCTGAGCTAAGAGTGGTTCATCATGGGTTAACCACGAGAAATGCCACAAGTGAAAGGTGAGAAACTTCCTCAGTGCTGTGGCTAGAACCTCTGTCGTGGATGGCATGGGTGTTGGGGCGTGTGTGTGTCTGGAGAAAGGGAGAGGTCGGTAGGAGCTGTATGTCTACCCATTTTTCATTGGACATTCACTTATGAACAGTAAAAGGACTGGTCCCTGATCAAGAATGTCTTACCTGAGAGCTGAAAACGACTGAGATCTAGACCTAGCAAGGATAGGTTTGTCCATTCTCCTGAGTCCTGGGAACAGCTGATTTCATCCATTACGTTGTGAAGTGTGCTGTCAGCAAGAGGGACCTTTTGAGAATGTCCAGTGAGCAAAGAAGAGCTTCCCTTCTTTGCACTCATGATATGGAGAGGATAAAAATACAGTAGTCTTGATGCCAGAAAGCAAATCCAAAGAAGCTCACCCCTTCGTCCAGGAGATGCTTATGATATGGCATAGACAGACCTTCTGGATGGGTCATGAGCTCTGTAAGGATCATTGTCTAAAACACAGTGCCTTTGACCTGAGGAGGAAAAGGGGTGCACAGTCTAACCCCAGAAACGGTATCCCAGTTTCTCAACAAAGATCTTTCCATTTTTATATCAGGACATGCCTTATAGGGGTACTGAGGCTCTTCATGGAGGAATCCTGTTCAGGGCTTTGCTCAGTGGGATGATAGATGTCAGACCCTCGAAGCAACAGCAGAATGGCAGAATCACTTACAACATTTGTAACACATCCAGAGATACCATCCCCAACTGGCTTCTCTCAAGGAAACCTGGAAATTATTTTAAGGAATTGATACATCCAACCTGGGCTGAAAAGCTGGGATTTACACCAGCAGGAGGTACACCCACAACCAGCAAAAAAAAAAAAAANAAAAAAAAAAAAAAAAAAAAAATCCCCAAATTCTCTGTTTCCTGACTACAAGAGGGACTCATTTCCCTTAATTTTGAATCTATGTCTGTGTTAGTCATTCACCACTCCCTTGTTCACAGGAGAAAGTTGGTGCTCCTTGTGGGTGACTCATCTGCTGGGGAATGAGATGAATAACAAGCAAGAAAGGCTTCCATTTCCCTCCATGAGCTGTGGAGGATATCAGAGTCAGAGGGCCCTTTGATAGATACCAGCCTTGTTCCTGTCTGTGTTTGATCAGAGATATGACATCTTTTTCACCTATGACGTCATTCTGGGGTTGCAAATTTCTAAGAGGAAAAGGAGACTAGGAGTTTACTCAGCTCTTCAAAGCTGCTGCCATCACTTCTTCTACCTATCAGGGGGCTGGTGATACATATTTGAGCATAATTGTCTGTGCATCTGTGTTCCCCATGTTTCACCATTCCAGTGCACTAAACTTCCTGGTGGAAAAGCAGACTGTGTGCTGGCTCTGAAGTTTTTGCTGAGTGCATCCCACCTCTGAAATCTAGAAGATGTTCAGCAGCAAATTAGGTTTCAGTGTTTGGAAAAATCAGATAGATGATCAGGACTGTTTCCTTCAGATTTGTTGCCCTATGTCTGCTTTCTCAGTCCACAGAAATAACTCCAGCATTCCCCCGTGTCTCCCAGTGTATTCCTAGCTTCATTCTTTGGTCCAAAGGGGTTGTTAGATGGTGCAGATGCTTTTCTCCTCCTGCAGCATGTTCTACCTGAAGCAGTGCACACAGGCACTGTCATGACAGAGTGTCTGCACAGCAAGGACCGTGCTCAGGGTTTCAGTCACGGTTTCAATCCTTTTTCTTTATGGAAAAAAATTCCAAAATATGTCATTGGGGGTGGAAATTATATTATTCAAGAAAAGCTAACGCACTGTGCAGGAAGCAGAGACATTTTGGAAATAACACACCTGTGAGCTATAAATAAAGTGATGACATAGTGATGGAACAAGGGCTTGTTATGGGAAGGATCAAAGGGTTTAAGGAACATGACAAAAATAGAGCATTTCTAACCAATTTCTTCCCTCCCTAGGATTATGATTGCAAACTTCTTTTCTTTTCAGTGCTTGCCTAAAAAAACCGACATAGAAGGAGCAAAATCACGCTCTCAACCAAGTGTGGTGAAATCCTTTTCTGCATGATCTGAAAATTGCCTGTGTCATCATCAGCTTCAAGGCCTTGTACATAGAATGACAGTAATCCTTTCACTATAGCTTCCCTCCAGTAAGACACCACCTAGCCAAAGGAAAGAGGTGGAAAGAAGGGGCAGCAAAAAGGCAAAATTGTTTGTTTCAATGGTGTTTGATAGTTTAAAGTGATTTTCATAAGGTCTGAGTCAATAGCAGGGACTGAAAATGCCAGATATGAGTGACATTCGTTCCCCCATCCAAAAGGAAACCAAGAGAAGGAAGAATGGATGACATTTCACACTTTAAATGGAGCAGGAGGTTGAGAGTGAAACATGATCTTTAACCCCATTAGCACAGACAACAAAGAAAACTATTCTGCTGCTTGTTTGGCACCACCTGATCCATAGATCCTCCTGCTATTGCCATGGTAGAGCAGAGTTGTGAGAAACCACATCAGTCTCATTGGATTTGCATTTCAAGATAAACCACACCTGTCCCATGGAGCAGTTTCCCGAACCTGCTGATTAAGCTTTGGGATGTTCAAACACAGGCTAGAAGATGTCCCTGGAGATAGTAGAGGGCAGAAAAAGTGGTGGGCAGATAGTAGTGGACAGAAACACCTGAAATCTGGGTTGGGTGCAGGCTGCCTCCAACCATCTGAGCTGGCAGGGCAAGTGCAAGTGAGGCAGGAGCTCCCTGTTCTTATTTCCATCACCCGGCAACTCTTCTTGCAAGCTATACCTCAAAGTCTTGCTGGGCAATGGTGTATGTCTGAGGTCCACAGGGGGTGGGAAATAAAACCAGAGGGCCCTGAGGACAGATTTGGCCCCTCAAAATTCAAACACAAATTCCATTTTCCCCATTTCAACCCCCCAAAAGTTGTGAGACTCTGCAGCTCCTGTGATGTGAGCTTACTTGTCTGGGAGTTCTGCCCACATGCTTTTCCTCTCCCTTTTCCTTTACTGCCTTGTTGCTGCATGCCCCAGCAACCCCCACCTCTGGGGAAATGTTTCCTTCCCAACATATTTGTATTATCCTCTGTGGTCTCTCAGTCTGTAGAAGACCCTTGTCACCAAAACCACCTCATCTTTATCCTGCAGTAGTACCTACTTACACCAGGAGTATCCACAATATCTGTCACTCCAAGTGATGTACAACATTCATAAGCACTCCACAAATGTCTTGAGCACTGTGAACTTTGCATTCTTGTTCAATTTTTTGTCATTGCCCACCAAGGCATCAAGCAGTGCCCGGGGACCCTGTCACCTAAGAGTGACAAGGTGAGCCAGGACTATGCCCAGGACTGTGCTCATCCTTCAAATCACTGATTCATAACATGGGCACAGCTGACTGCTTCATAGCTGGTCATATCTGGCTGGGTGACTGTGAAGTGTCCCAGGAGAACTGGACATGTGTTTTTTACCCTGCTTTCGGGGTGAATTTCACAGCTACTTGGGTCACTGCTGGCTGATTTGGAGCTAGCTAAGGTATGTCTCTTTTGCAGTTGTACGTGGAGCTGTCTGCATCTTGCAAGGTCAAGGTCTTCGTGGCCTGAGGTGAGGTGGGCCTAAGGAAGATTGTGGCTGGGACCAGAGGGGACTGAGCCAAGCCTAGTCCAGGGAGGTTCCAAGAGCAGTTTCTTCTTCAAGTTCAGCTGAAGACACAGTACCTGAGACCTGCAGGCACCGTATGATGAGACAGATAAGGGACAGGAATCACAGCTGACCGGGACAACTTCCCTGTTCTGCTCACCACCAGCATCAGCACCAAGACAAGCCAAAATCCCAGCACGTGACGCACCATCATATTCTCAACGTCAAACTTCCCTCAGAACCAGCAAGAATAGAAAAAGGGGCCAGAGCAAAGCTCTTGGACCTCTTGTTCCTCATGTTTTGGGTTTGTTTTTTTCAAAAAGAACAAGCTATAATCGGAGCAGGAGGAAACGAAGCATAAATATTAAACTTTGTTTAGTCTTGGGAAATATAATTTACAATTAGAGTTGGGCATCCTGTTGGCATGATAGAACCTATTTTAAGTGTGAGGTGAGCACATGGTCAACCTCTAATCTTCTGCAAGTGGTTAAAAACTGCCAGTTCTTTTCTTCTTGTCTTCTTTCTTTTGTCTTATTTTTCTTTTTTTCCCTCCCCTTTTTAATGTAATTTCTAGAAAGCAACGGGGCTAACATCAGTTCAAGATAATGATGCTTATAGTGGCAGTGATGTCTTGGAGCATCTCCACAGCTGGGAATTTTCCTTTCTGTTCATGCACTTCTGCTTGTCTTCATGCCAGCCCCACCAACCAAGCCTGTTCACCTCTACTATGGAAGAGTGGGAATCCCATGAGACTTGGAGGGGGAGGAGATGGTGAGGATTGACTTTGTGTGACCAGCACTGACCTGTGGCCTTTTTGTTTCGAAGTGGCGTTTGCCAATGGCCACATCCTGCTGCCCTGGTACCAGCAGAAATTATTGCAGGACTGGTACTTGTAAGCACTTTTGGAGGCGAGATCCTACAAGTCTGCAGGGTGTGGTGTCCCTCCTAGAGTCCTCAGGTTCTTTCATGGGGATACATCCATCTTTCATGGATACATCAATGCTGTCAGATTACCCACACTGGGGGTTAGCTCTCTCATGGGCCAGATTGTCCCCTCCAAGCTGGGGGGTGTAGTCCTTGGGTTTTCTTCAGGGCCTGGATCAGGCTTGGCTGCCTCTGCTCTGCACAGTCTTCCTACACTATTCTAGAGCAGCTTTGCCTGCTGTCCCCATCTTCCTCAGGGCACTCTAAAAGAAAGGGAAACAACGATGTCAGGGCTGTGGGGTCACCATCCAGAGGTAGATAACGGAGTCTTACACACCTGGACATGTCCAACTCGCCCTAGAGAAGGGCGAGGTTTGTGTGGACCAGGCCAGGGATCACTCCTTGGGGGAGATATCTTTAGTGGGAGGGATGTAACTGGAAAAGCCATCTGCACTCAGGTGTCACTTGGAGCAAACCATAGGCTGACCCAAGTTTCTGCTGCCCACACACCAGAGATGGAGTCTAACAGCAGCAGTCTAATTCCCTAATCCGTGGGAATTATTCCTTCTGCTTCCATATAGTCCAAAATTTCATGTTGGGAGACTTCCTATCCTTTCTGTGATGGACTATTTTCCTATTAGCTAGCCATGCACCACCTGGGAAATACGACTGGACCTCCATCTCTAAGAAGAAGGTCCGCAGTCATCCTCCAGGCTTAACTACTGTGACATCAAGGTGGCCATCAGGTTGTCCTGGTGTGGTGACAGGAGGAGATACAAGATATCCTTGTTCCTTGGTGAACACCCTTTGTCAACCCATCCAAATAAGCTCCTGTGGGCTATGAGGTGAGTTTTGGTGCATAATAATAATAATAATAGCAACAACAACAACAACAATGACAACAATAAAAAGTATGCATATACAGCTACACCTGTACATAGGCAATAGCCAAGGCCGTAATAAAACCATTATTGTTTCCTTTGTTACCATTATGTGCACGTTGCTATTTAATTGATTAGTCTTGTTACAATCTCATTGCAACAACACGAGCAAAATGTGTTTACTGAGATATTTAACGAACCACATTTTTCACATCTGTAGACGTTTTCATCTTGAATCTCCCAGGACGGTGCAGGTCTGAGGTAACTCTGACTCACAGGATCTGGTGTGCTGCAGAGAACGAACCTGTCGCAGAGAAGCAAAAGCTGGAGCCTGCAAATGTTTAGCAGAATTCACAAAGCTGTTTGGCACATGGTATAAAAGGACATAGCTTTTAGCTGATTTTAATAAGCAAATCCAGGAAAGCGGGACAGAATTGATGCTGTTTGGGAGAAGGGAGCCAGCACCTCATTTTTTTGGTTTTGGTAAAAATTCTTGGCCATTGTTGCATATCTAAGTGAAAAGGGGATAAAACACATGATGCTGAAGGCAAACCTCTCCTCTGAGGGACATCACTCAGGTGAGATGCTCCTTGAACATGCAGGGGAGAAGGTGGGAGGTTTGCAGTGGTCCCTGGGATGTTCTCTTTGATCCCTGGTGCCCGTGGGAGCTCCCCAGCTGGGTGGCCCAGGGGAAGTCTTATCCTGGCTGGTGAAGCCAAGACTCAGTTTGGTCCTAAGACATCCACTGAAGAGCTGGCAAAACCCTGTCAGAGGTTTACAGTGCTGCAAACGAAGATGCAGAGCCAGTGAACACCTGCCCAGGTATCAGGGCACGTCTAAGCAGAGGAACACAACGCAGACAATGTGCAAGTCCCCCACCAATTTACACAAAAGCATTGCAACTGAAATAAAAGGGAGCTTCACACCCAAAGTAAAGAAAGCAAAATTCATCCCACAGCCCTTTTTAGAAGGTATTTATGTTATTACCCATTCAAGCATGAAATTGTATTTATCCTTTCCTCCAAGGGTGTGTTTGGCCATCTCATTGCTGTGCCATGGAGACACAGCTGACCTGTTGGGACACCTAACACGATGTGCTTGCCCTACTCCCATATACCCTTTTCCTACATACCCCATCCTGCATGGACTTGAAATGTAAGGTTTGCAGCCAGCTCAGTGCTCCTGATTTACCCCAGCCCCTGAGAATCTCCAGGCTGACGGCTGTGGGACAGGCACGGATGACTTGAGAGACAAGCACGTGTCCCCAAAGCCTGTGGAGGGGATTTTTTTGTGGTATTCACAGACTGTTTCATGTGTCAATACGAGAGAAGCATAATTACCAGCTGAGAAACTGCAGGAAATAAGCCAAGACTGAATGAACGAAATGGAAAATAAAGAGAAGCGCAGAGGACACACACATTTTAAAACTATTACAGAGGTATGTATTCACGTGCTCTGGGGAGCCTGGGAATGTATAAGAGCTCATGACTGCAAAGGAATGAATTCAAGGACTGGTCTATGGGGAGTATTTTTTTTCCCTGTGACTTCAAACTTCTCTCGGCGCTCGCAGAGTTTTAGTCAGCTGGCATGCAACAGAGGTACGACTTCCCCAAGGAAACTCTTCCTCGGCTTGCGCTGGAAAGGCTGCTGGGAGAGTCAGGGAAAAAAAAGGCTGCAAGCAGAGACGAAACCTTCCCCTCCTTCAGCCACAGAGCAGGTATGTGGAGACGTGTGTGAACCCGGGAGCCTGCTGGAAAGTTGTGCTTTCAACTGCGGGAGAGATGAGGGCTCTGGCGACTTTGAGCTGCAGCCTTGAAAACTAACACAGATGAGGAAGGTACTGTATAAATAAAATGTTCTGTGTTTATGAATAGGCTGGAGAGCTGGCTAAACATGCTGTGTAGATGGCTCTATCCACCCAGTTGTATATTTAATCCATCAGGGACTTGCACTGCGTGAGTTAGATCATTTACATTAAGGAGGCACCAGTTAGTTTATAACAGTACAGTTGTCATACACCGTCTTTGTTATTATTCTCCGTGTTTGCAGGAATAGAGGATGGAGAGGTGATTGGTTTTTTTTGTTCTTCACGGGACTTCAGTCTATTTATGCTGTTACTGCATTGTAGCCTTCTGAACCAGGAGTGCTGCAGAGATCAGCATTGTGCACCAGTTAAATGCCAGTCACTCAGCTTTCCGACACTGAATCCTAATATAGCCTTGGGCAAATCACAGAGTCCCTGGGTAAAATAGGCAAAATGCTGTTTGGCTCATCTGCTTGACTTCCTATCAGTGCTGTCATTGAGCTCTCCCTGTTGGAGCACGAGGTGTGAGATGGCAGGGTTATTTTGCTGCTCTTAAGATCCTGACAGCTTGAATGTCACCTTGGGTGAACGATGATTTACCGAGAGGGCTTTGCTGCATCTGGACTGTTATCATGAGAAGGAATGTTTAGGCAATATTTGGAAGCAGTAAAGTTTTAGAAAATCATAGTTTATATAAAAGTTACAGTAAATTTTCTAAGGCTAAGCCCACTTGTATTCTGGATAAAAGTATTTTTGATAAAAGACAAATATGCTTCCCTTAAATAGAAGGAATAATTTGGCTTTGCACAGCAGTGATAATTTGGGTTTTCTACTAAGACATAAGAAGTTAAACTTTAAAATAAACACATTACTCTAAAATGCTGAAATCCTCTGGTTTTCAAGAACAAAAATTTACAACCAGTCATCTCTTTTTAAAGCAGATGGTTACATCTTAGTGACTGTATCAGTGCTTGGCCTTTTACTAATACAGCCATGGATGGATTCAAGGAGAGATATCAGTATTATGTAAATCAAACCTATCAGAAATAATTTTCCTCACCTCGTTTTGTCTCCTACTGGATCTTATAAAATGAGTACACCTTTTCCCAAATACTGACCCCCGTTGTCTATAAAAAGTAATATTGCTGAATTAAAAGCATATTTTATAAACTGGTGAGAAAATATTCTGGTTTGGTTTCTGAATCTGAATTTTGTTCTTCAGGGAGAGCATTTCATGGTTAAGTAGTTTAATCTGCAAATGCCAGTACATGTCACTTTTTTGCTGATGTAAGAGTTTTGATTTTCCCATCTCCCTCTGTCTCTTTGCCCATCCCCTCACTCACAAATTCTCCAGGCTTGTGGGTTTCATTCAGTTCTTGTTCATTTACATTTTATTTCCTGGAGAGAGTAGGAGGAAAAAGGGTGAATAAAATAGGGAACCTGGCTAAAACCTCAATAACTGGAAATGTTAATTTTTGATGGGGAAACGCTGTTGGCTGAACACCTGATAAAGATGCACATGGAGAGAGGACAGAAAGAGAAGGAAGGAAGGCAGTAGCTTCAAAAGACAGGAGAAAAGCCTTGTTGGGTTTAAAAGAGATGGAGGAGTCTCTATTTTGATATGTGAACTTGACACCAGAAAGACTGGGGGCTGCAGCTGCTTGTGAGATGCCAAGCACAGTGCAGACTGCAGGAGCAAAACAAACCAGGAGAATCAGCTTCTGGAGATGTTGTAGAGTGTCAGAAGCTGGAGCTGTGCCTCCTTCTTGAAGCCTGTGGCTGAGGACGGCATTGGCTTATTTATTTTTTAATAGGGTTAATATTAATGTTGTCCCCAGCTCCCTTGTGGGATGAATCACCAGGGAGCTGTTCTAGCCAAAAGGGAGCAAGACTTGTCCCACTCCTGCATTTCCAGTTCAGACCCACTTTCTAAGGCAGGAACTTGTTTCATTTACTCCTCTGGAGAGTTTGATTTACAGAGCTTGACACAGGACTCAACCAAAAGCAGTGCCTTAGAAAGCAGCAGCGTTATGGACGGACAGACTCCAAAAGATCTGGAGACGAAAGACACAAAATCGTCAAGAGAATTTCTTGTTTCTCTGAAACCCTTGGGAACCTGCAGCAGTTTACAGACCGGCTGGTGAGAGCCAGCAGCTAGGATTTGCTTTTGCTTCTTGCTCTGGGCCATGCTGGGGAGGGGATTTGGAGGAGAGGAGAGGTCTGACGAGGTGCCCCTCAATTCAGGTGACAGAGGGTGAAATTCAACTGACATCGACAGAAACTGAGTAGGAAGTGACTGCTGAGACACCACTGGAAAATCAGGATTTCACAGAGTTGCAGGTACAAACCCTTCGCTGGGATGGCACAGCCCTTGCTATTTTGTGGGCAAAAAAGCTTGATTCTCCAACCTGCGTGATTGGAGATGAGGCTGGCTGGGGCTCTGAGAAACCTGGTCTAGTGGGAGGTGTCCCTGCCCATGGCAGGGGGCTTGGATGATCTTCAAGTTCCCTTTCAAATCCGGCCATTCTATGATTCTATGACCCCGTCTCTGACTGATGCAGGTGACACTTGCCCTGCAGACGTGTCTTACTGAGCCCATACCATGCTAATGTTTCAACACCACTTTAAGGTGTAAACTGCTGGGTAGCCCAAAGCCAAAAATATTGAAAATGTGGGAAATCAGCCAAATGCGTCGGAGGCTTTGAAACTGTTTGCTGCCAGATCCCCTTTGGGAAAGGACAGAGAAGGCAAGGATAGCACCAATCTTTCCCAGTGCAGCTGGTGTCCTCCGAGAATGTGGTTTTATTGAAGCAAAGCCCTGAGCAGTAGAATCAGTGCATGCCCTTCCCTCCTGCTTTGGCATTTGTTTCTGCCCAGGCTCTTTACAGTTCAGCTGGCACAGCTACCTGGTTGCTCAGTGAAACAGCTTGAGGAACAGAGCTGGCTTTTTAAAAAGCACGACCAAAACCTCTGCTATTTTTATCCCTGTAAATCCAAACTTCCTAAAGTGCTCTGAACATCCAGGTGTAGAAGAATTGGAAGCTGCCATCATCCTGGCCACTCGCTGCTCGTAATTAGAGGCATGGTATTTGTACTTCATATCAGATCAAAATATCCTGCTAAAAAAAAAGTATTTGTTATTCTTGGAGACCTCAAGTATTTGAGGTTTGCCTTGCAAAGGTGTCTGTGCTTTTCAAGTGCTATTGCACACTGCTGACAAGACAAACTCTAATCCCGGAGCATCAAAAAGGCATTTAAATCTCTGGATATCACGGTGGTCCCCAGTTTCAACATGAGTTTCCTTCTTACCCGAAGGGGATTGCAGATGGAGAGCTTGACTCCAGGAACCGTGCCAAAGGGATGAAGCAAAAAACAGCACTGCAAAGTAAAGCTCGAGACATGACATGCTTGGGGGAAGGTGATCAAAACTAATCTGATGAGAGCCCAGCCAAAGGGAACTTGTCTGAGGTTGTGATAATCTCACTGGTGGACAATTCTCCTGAGAGCTTAATGTGTATTTTTCTACCCATTGCACCTAATCGTGCCCTCCCCTGTCACCTTGTCACAGTATTTTTATAGCTAGACAGGCAACCTGGTCTAGTGAAAGGTGTCCCTGCTGCTGGCAGAGGGGCTGGAAGTAGATGAACTCTAAGGTCTTTTCCAATCCAAACCATTCTGGGATTCTATAATTTTGTGATTTGTACCTCTCATTTCAGGGTGCATTACCAAGCAAACTAAGAGCCCAGCTCTTTGGCATATTATTCCAACCATGGGAAAAGTGTGTTGTGGCCGTTCAGACTTGTGTCTCTGGGAGAAAACAGCAGGGAAATCGATGTGGAGGAGGGTTTTCCTGAAGCAAGACTTAATTGGCAAAAGGAAATGAGGAAACCAGCTACTTCAGCTCTAGAGGGCAGCACAAAATAATAAATAAAAAGCTGAACTTGGGCAATTTGAAATCATCTTCTTCCCCTTTGCAGTGGGAATTCTTTCCAGCAGATCCAGTATATTCAGCACTACGTACTTAAAACCAAAAATTCGGCAGCTCATCTGAAAATGCTTTTATCAAGGCCCTTATCCCTAATTCCTGCCTCATGCCATGAAAACCCATCAAGTGTGTTGTAGCCGACAATGGAGCCCTGTCCTGCCAGCAGACTGCAGTCACACTCTCATTAGTGGGATGACTGCAAAAAGAAAAAGTTATTTCTTGCAGAACAGGTTTCCAGATTCGGGGGTTTATATTTATCAGCCATGAGTTTTAAACATTTAATCCTCAAGCACTGTTTCCCTAAAGATGCAGAGAGAGATCTAGGTGCAGGAGGCTACAACCCTCCAGGAATGTGACTTGCAGACACAAAACCCCAAAGTAAACACGCTGTCATGCCCCACGCACGGAGCCAAACAATGGCATTGCCAATAAGTTACTTATTCTCCTGAGCAAACCCACAGCCCGATCCTGACAGTTCCTCTGGCAAAAATCCCCCTGTTTCTCAATGCCTGCCCCAAGGAAGGGCTTCAGGATGTTGCACAGTAGCCGACTCCGTCCGGAGAACAGCGGTGGCTAGGACCCAGCAAGAGCCCGGAGAGGAGCGGAGAGGAAGACAAGCAACATAATTTAAAGCAGACACTGTCCCAAATAAGGTTATTTCCCTGAAAATGCCTTCATTCTGAAGCTACGAGTGAGCCTCTAGGTGTCCAGAATGGGTGAACATGAAGCTGAAGAATAATTGCATCGATACCAGGACTGAATCGATTTTGAGGAGCTGGATATGCTTTTTAAAGAGATGATAAGCGGTGTTTGGGGATGCAAGAAACCCTTGAAACAAGGTAAAAGTGAAACAGCCACTCTTTTTACCCCTGAAGGCTCTAACTTAACAGGAAGGAGACTTGTGTGGAAAAGGATTAGACCCTGGGGAGTTTGATTTGTGTTCTGTGTGTTCTCTTTTATTTAACTTTCCTTGGCACAGGAGAGCATCTCCGTTAATTGTCTAAGCAGTAACAAAAATTACATTTGAGGGAAATCTGGAAAGTGCTGCCTTTGTTAGCTGCAAACAACATCTATGAAGTAGTTTCAAGATTAATATTGTGATAGAGATGGAGACAAACATTGTTCTTAAGTGGAAACTGGGAATACATTGTTATTATTCCATGGTTTGAAATGTGTCTTGGGGCAAATTACTGGTCTTCTCTGCCTTTCCTATTTGTTAAGTGGACATGCTGACATGGTTAGGGTACACTTTTTCTAGAATTATTTTACCAACTTATTAATACTCCTTGGGGGTGATGTTGACTGAATCCACCTGTATTTTTCAGCTGGGGTTGGCACGGGGTGGTTTTGAAGTACTGTGATGGAAAGCTGTGGCTTTAAAGAGGGTTCAGAGCTCGATCCTGCTCTGAGTTATGCTGGGATTTCTATCACAGCTGTCAGTGGGAGCAAACTGGCACTGATCATGAAGCTGCTTCAGCTCTGGGAAAGCCTCAAAGCAATAAAAGCTCCTTTAAGTTGAGTTGTTGCTACTGCTGCTCCCAAACTGTTTTTGTAAGCTGTGGATTGAGAGATCAGTGCCAGCAGGAAGGGTTTAGTGTCAGTAGACATCCTCTCTCACACCGAGGGAATGGGGGTCCTGTAAGCCGCGAGCCTGGCACTGGGAGAGGGTGGGGGGATGCTGAGACCTGCCCAGAGGGTGGAAAGGAGGGGGATGCACTGATGTAAAGGTTGTTCAGAGAAAAATTAGACAGGAAAAGCTCCTCAGCTGGACAGCTGAACTGAAAACTACCCTAGGAAGGGAATCTCCACGAGCAAGGAGGTTGGGCTGTACCATGACAGGTCAAGAGGAAGTAGCTTCAGGTTGTGCCAGGGGAGGTTCAGTTTGGATATTAGGAATAATTTCTTCACCACAACGGTTGTTAAGCACTGGCACAGGCTGCCCAGGGCAGTGATGGAGTCCCCATCCCTGCAGGGATTTCACAGATGTATGGATGTGACACTTGGGGACATGGGATAGTGCTGGCCTTGGCAGTGCTGGGAGAACAGGTGGAGTTGATGATCTTAGAGGGCTTTTCCAAACTAAATGGTTCTGTGAGGACAGTCTATGTGGTCTTGTGCTGGAGGAGAGCACCACATCCTTGATGAGCTTCAGAATGTGACACCTTGAGGGACACCTTGGAAGACCTTAGAAACACCTTGAGGGACAGCATCCTTGCTTATTACAGATTTGCCTCACACGGCAAACCATTACATCAATTTTTTTTGTGTTCAAATACATCAATTTCCCAGTTGCTTTATAAACCTAAAATTTAGGAAGTTTCAAAGTATATTAAGATCCTGGATTGCATCAGGTTTGTTATTTAAGAGGCAAAGAGACTTTTTTTTTGCACTGACAGTGTGACAAGGGAAAACATTGCAGAGCACACGGGCTGTCCCTCAGGGTGGTGCCCTGTTGTGGGTAATATCCTCAGCTTAATTCATTGTGTCTGAACAGAAAGGATTTCCCTTTAAGGGCTTGGAGAAAAGCCTTGTAATCATTGGTATGTTTGCGTTTTATCACCACCTCAGCAAACTAATACTGAAAAGATAAAAATAGATTTCTCCTCCTTAGAGGAGGTTCCAACTGCTCTAAGCACGGGGAATGAAGAACAGAGGGGGACAACAGAAACATTATAGATGGTGACATCAGCAATTCTTCCTTGCATAGGATGATTTCAGCCTATTTTGCAAACATTTATTCAAAGGTAGAGTATTAACATCCTTGGTCTGGTTTTAATGGGGAGGAACACACCTCTGATCCCATTACTGAGACCCATTCCTTCACCTTGGGGTCACAGATCATCATCCATCACTGGGGGTTGTTTGTGGCATGGAAGGAATATGCAAACTGTACACAGAGTAGCTGTGGTCTAATCCTGCCCAGTTTCTCAATTCCTAATACACAGCTCTGTTCTCTGGTTGGGAAGTGGAGAAATGGGCAGATTCCCATCAGGAACTTGTTGGCATTGCTGTTCAGTGTCTGTCAATGCTGTCAAGGGCCATCAGCCGCATCCATCAAAGTGGCAAAAGCAGAGGGATCTCCATCAGCTGGGAGTGATCCCATCTCTTTTGTTTCCAGCTTTTCGACGCTCTGTGGGTAGAAGCCACCGATCAACAGTGCATTGATGCCAGTGGCTTGTGCATGGGATTGGGGTTGCATTTGGAGCTGTTTGAAGCAGGAATGCTTGCCCTTGGCTTTGGTTCCCTTTTTCCCCCATTGTCCAGTGACAGGCCTCCCAGTGCTGTTTGCTCCTTTTGCAGTTCTGTGCTCTTTTACGGAGTGCTTTCCAAACAGTTAAACTCTTATGGATTCTCTGTTTCACACAAATCCATTCTATTTTATATCTGCCTCTTTGTAAGGCATCTGTCCTTGTCCACGGCAGGGTGATTGCACCAGATGACTTTTAAAAGTCCTTTCCAACCCAAGCCTGAGAATGTTCAAGAAGCATTTGGACAACACTCTTGGGGTCAGGATGTGACTCTTGGGGATGATGCTGTGCAGGACCAGGAGTTGGACTCAATGATCTTTGTGGGTTCCTTCCAACTTTACATATTCTGTGATTCTGTGGAACATACGGTTCTATGATCTCCTGTCAAGTGTATTTAAAAACCTGTCTGTACCTGGAATGTGTAAAATGAAAAATCTCAGTCCCCTCCTTAAGCTGTTTGCGTTAACTCAACAAGGAGATACACGTAAAAGGTGTTTGACACTCTGGGATAAGAGGAGTAGAAAATGTTGTGGATGGAAATGAAAACTGTTCCCACTTCTGGTTGTTTCTGAGCGGCACCCACTCGCTTTGCTCAGGACATGGCACCCCAAAACTTCAGCCCAGTTGAAAGCACCCAAGCTGTGTCTATGGGGAGTGGGAAGATAACTCGATCTTGAGTAGTTTTCTTCCTCCATGATGCCAGACACCCTGCCCAGCTTGAACATCTGGACTTTGTTGAGTGTCCTGGATATCATTTAGGCAGCAGCTGAAATCACACTGGGGAAAACCCATGAAATGCTTTGGACTTTCCTTTCAAGTCCTCATGTAAATGTCTTCCCAGCAGGCTGAAAGGGATGCAAAGCTACACAGGTGGGTCACTAGTGCCGTATGCTCAGATATGGCTTAATTTATTGCTCTGCTTGTGTCCTTCTTAATGTCAGATGATGACCTGGTGCCAGCTTTTGCACGTGTTCACCACTGTGTCCCGTATAAAATCTAACCGTAATTATTTTTACCTGCAGAGCCATGAAACTGTACATCATCTTCTTCCTGGCAGTGGTGAACAAAGAAACCTCTACCAATCAACCCTCAGAGGGGTCATCCTGTGAAATGGTAAGACTGTCTCTCTACTTCGGCCCCTTGAGATCCTGAATGAGGTTGGGACCTCCTTGTAATAGGCACTGCACAAGCAGCTACAGTCTCTGAGAAGGGAAACCCCCAGAAACAGGCTCCCTATGATGACAGAGGTGGGATTTGCAGGTTTAGGGGATGCTTAGCAGTCTGTCATCAGGCTGTGTCCTTGTTACAGTGACAGCACAAACAGGGCGGGAGGGAGCGCAAAGAAAGGTCATTATCTCAGCTTTTTGTCTAAGGAGGAGCTGGTTAAAATAAATTTGATTTGATTTCCCTAAGATTGTACAGGGTTTCTGTGGCTGAGACAGAGAAAGAACTTGGACTTAAAATCAACTCTTTTGTATCAGTTGTTCTTTGTGCTTTAATTAAAGCATCTTCTGTGAAATACTTCTATATCAGCTCTTTTGTAATAGCAAGTAAACTGACCTCCCCTGCCCTGATGCAGCATTTCTGCCAGGGAAGTTGTACCTGACTTCTGCTGGAGGGAAGAGAAATGACAAAGACTCTTGCTCCAGTGCAAAATCTGCTCCTTGCATTTTTGCAAGCACCTGGTACAATATTATAAATGTTATTCCCGGCTGAACTTTCTCCCTTCCCTCTCCAAGTGCTTCTGACTGTACCAGGATGTTTAAAAATACTTTTTCCCCCCTTGAACATTGAAGTCGTTCAGCACAAATCCTCAAGAATTTCCAAAATAGGGAAAAAAATTATTTGCTAGCTGTACACATCTCCCTTGTGGGACTCATTCCATTCCTGCCCACCCTGCCATATTGCTGCACTTCCTGAATTCCAGAGGAATTAAGACCTAGTGTATATATAAGAAGATCTTGGGAAGGTGACTGGGCAGCTCAGTGCCTTGGCTGGAGAGGGAACCCTGATGAAGCCGCTGTAATCAGGACAGCCTGGGTCCCGTGTCGTAGCCTGATGAAGGCTGGGTGAGACACGCAATAATCCCAGCAGCGTAATCTCATTTCTTGCTGGGTCACAGACCAGGCTGATTGCTGAGAAGTTAACACACGCTTGTTTGCCTCCAGTTTACTCCACTGTAAACTGCTTTCATCACGCCAACAACACAACTACGCTGGGATAAAATCAAGCCCCGACAGAAAACATGCTGCAGTCAGGGGCCAGGATACTCACCTGAGGTAAATCAACAGCTCAGCATTGCTAATGTCCATGCTGATTGCCTTCCTTCGCTGGGCATTTGGTGCGGATCCAAACACAGCTGGAAGAAAGAAGGAGCTGCTGGATTAGCTGTGCATTGACAGTCCTGCATTACATCACAGCCTCACTGTTTTATGCTGTACTTTCCCTGTGGTGACACCTTTAGAATAGCAGAGGCTCAGAAGTGGAAACTTTAATCCCAAATCTCATGGAAGAGGCATGAATCAGAAGCCTGTGCTGCTTTCTGAGTCACCGCGGGTGCTTCTGTTGCTGAGCTAAACCCTCGTAGAAAAGGTTTTAGGAAGCAAGCAGTCCCTACCAGACCCCTGACACGAGGGTGAACTGCACTGATTGGACCAGTTATGGCACATCTATCAGTTTGTGAGACAACAAGGAACAGATCAAATGTCAGGACATTCTTCCTAATTCACATTGTTTTCCAAGGATAGGCAAAGCTTCAACTATATCATATTTTACCTCCCAATGAAAGATGATTTTGCTAATTCATGTTAATTGGCAAAGGAGGAGATTTCAAATAATTTATAGAAGGGAGGGGATTTTAGGAAATTCTATTTTACCTTGCCTTGAGGTGATGCAAGGACAGAGGCATAATCAGATGTCATAGGTCAGCTGATGTGTGGTACCTGGGCAAAATGCTTAAGTTTGATTGTGTAGCTAAGCCTCTACCTGGGCAGCTCTTCTAAGAGGTGTCAAGGACACTGTGCAAGTCACAGGTCAGTGCCAAGTGGCTCCAGCCCAGATTCTTGGTTCAAATGTTCATGAATTGATAAAGGAGAACTCAAAGGCAGGCTTGAATCCAGCTCCTTTTTGTAGGGCTCTTATTAAGGTGGGTGACAACTTTCACCCAGTGCTGAGCAGTGAAGAACTGGAGTCAGAAACCAAATGATGCCCAGCTTTTAAACTGTTGGGTCATTTTTTTTTTTGCCAGCATCTTGATGGGACCAAGTGGTCCTCACCCTCCAGTGCTTCCTGACAATGGACTTGAAACAAACTGATGGCATCACTTGCAGAGATGATGAAGTCAGGACATGAGACTGACAAAAACCTCTTTTCCAGTCTCAGGCTACCAAGCCATTGGACTAAGGGGTGAGAGGAGAGGAGATACACTAAACATGCTGTTTGCTCCATCCCACTGACACATGCTTCATCTTTTTTTCCTACTGCTGACGAGAAAGAGATTCATGCAGTTTGAGCCTTGGGGGAGAAAAGATGGTGCAGAAGAGACAAGATAAGAAATTTAGTGAGGATCAAAATAGTCAGTGCAAAGGAATGAAAGTTTTAAAAGAAAAATGAGAGGGGAAATGTTATGGGAACAAATGGCAGACAGTGGGAGGTATAGATGTTATTAGTCCCACTGGGAGGGTTCTGTGGATAGAGATTAAAAGCCAAATCATGCAAGATACATGGTGAATGGTGGCTGACCTCTCACCCATCAACTTCAATGCAAAGCAGATTGTTTGCATCGACAGGAGTTGCATCAGGACTTTGCTAAGATTCTGGGTGCCCAGGGGCAGTGGAGGCTGCTCAGCACCTGCTGGGATCCGGCTGAAAGCGTGAGAAGAAACCTGGCATCTGCCTTAGGATGCAAAGCAGTTTCTGCTTTTTCACTCTGGAGTTTTGTATCCTCCTGGCTTCTTCCTCTTCCAAAAATGAGTAAGATGAGGTTTCCTGCTCTGCTATTTGTGCCTTGGAAATAAGGCCAACTCTGGGCATAATTTAACTCAGAATGGGGAAGTGTACAGTGACTTTGCAGGAAAGAAATATTGTCAGGGAGAAGCCAGAAAATTTCCTTCTTTTTTTTNCCTATTTTTTTTTTTTTTTTTTTTTAGCTGAGGGAGATTTGAGCGAGTTGGAGGGAAAAGAGGAAGGGCTTTGGGTTTTAATAGTCAGTTTACTTGGGATCTTTGGGAAAACTGTGTCATGGATAGCACTGTGGAGCAGCTTGTGTGCATCCAGAGTTTGGATGAGCACTTGCACTTCTCTGGCACATTCTTGTGTGGTCTCCAGAACTCAGATGATGCAAAAGAGATTCACAAAATGCTGACTAGTGCCCCACTTCTCCTAAACAGATCTGCTGCTTCATTCACCTCAAAGTTCATATAAAACAGATGGGATTTAATATTTTTGACATTTAATATTTGCTTGACGTCTGAAAAGCTTTGCGTCACGGAATTTGGATTCTGCTTCTCCATAGAAGTTAAGATTCAACCAACTCTCTCCTCCTTTCTTTCTTTCCTTCTATCTTTCTTTCTTTCTATCTTTCTTTCTTTTGTTCTTTCTTTCTATGACCCAGACACCCAAATATGTTAATAACAAGAGTTTTCCTCCAGTAAATTAAATGCTGCCTAAGCCTTTCACATTCCATTCCCTCCTGCCGCTGTATGTTCTCCTTAACAACAAAATAGAACTTGATGGTTAAATAAGGATGGTTGTGGTCCTGTTTCCAGTGTTCCTTATCAACACCCACACCAAATTTTGCTCTGGACACAGAACTTAGTCCTAGCTGCAATTAAACACAGATGCATCCAGGAGATGGATTTGACTTTGGCGCTTGGTTTTTTTTCTCTACCCTGCTGCTGAGAATTGGCCTGAAAAGGCCTGGCCCTCACTGCACATCACATCTTTTTCCCCCTCAAAAACTGAATTTACATCATTTGTGTTTTCAGTGTCGTGTCGCAGGTGTCTCGTGTGAGCGGTTTCATAAGGCGTGCTCCCCATGCAAGCAGAAGGGAACTGTTGCCTTAGGAAAAGGATAAACGTGGAAGATAAAAGTGGAATGAGTTTGGAGATTGGTATCAGAAATGTCTCAGCTGTTGAATGACCCCTTTGGTTAAAGCTGCCTTGCTTAACTAAGCCGTGGCTAAGGGAAAGCATGTTTGAGTGTGTGACTGTGAAGGAGAGGCAGGGTTTGTGCTACAGGATCCTGACAGGTTTTTATACCTCCTTGCTCCGGAACCCATGTTGCCAACAGAGTGAAGCTCTTCTGAGTACTGCTTACCTCTGCAAGTAGAGTCTGCAAATCCAATACAGTGATGAAAGTGAGAACATTAAACACCAGCACAAAAGTGAGGAAACGGTGCTGGATTGCAGAGAAACTCGGGGCTGTTTGAATGAGTCCAGGAGAAAGGCACAAACCCTAGAAGTTTTAGTAGGTATCACATGCAGATAAAACTCTACTGTTCGAAGTCAGACATCTCTTTAAAATGAAATGAGTGCTGTTAGCTGCAAAGAAGCTAATTAGGGTTGTTGCTCTTGCTGTCTGAATGCTCAGAAAAAGTGATCAGTGTTTCAGAAGAAGCATCTGCCTGGATCCTGAATGTTATTTTTCTTATATTTAATGTGAAGATGTTTTTAATTTGTCATGTGACAACTGCTTTCCTCTCTTTTTCTGGCAGGCAAACTCTCAGGCATTTTGCCACAACAAAGACCTCCACCAAATCCCTCGTGAGCTCCATCCAAATGTAAACAAAATAGATCTGTCTGGAAATTTGATTCAAAGCGTTCCTGAAGTGTCGTTATCATTTTACACTTCCCTCCAGTGCCTGGATTTAAGCTCCAACCAGATAAGTTTCATCACACCTGGAGTCTTCGCACACATGAAGAGTTTGCTGGAAATAAATTTAGCCAACAATCACTTATATGAGCTTGCTCAAAATGGCACAGAGGGGATTGGACTCCTACCCAAGGTGGA
>VZTA01013328.1:0-45902 GCA_013398855.1 Mohoua ochrocephala
CTCTGCCCCACAGCTCCCCCAGGATGCTGCAGTGAGTGGTGGTGGTTGAGATCACTGAGATTTGATCAGGTACTGTCCTTCCAAGCCATAGCCCTGCCTACATTTGAGAGTGTTTCACCCAGACTCCCCAGAATAGTTTAGCTAAACTTATGGCAAGTGCATTACCTTGTCAGTTTTGCACTTTCTATGTGGATTGAGTTTATGATGTGCAGATTGCTTGAGAGGAGACTATTTAAATCAGATGTTAAGTCCCATTAAATAATTTGCGTACTCATGCCAGGTGTTCCACAGAGATATTTCAGATAGCAATTTTCTTAATATAGCTTACGCAAATACTTAAAAATTTTAACAACAGTAGGTACATAAGTAACAGTTTGTCATTCAGGAAATGACAGTTCCATGTAAATAAAGATTACCAAAATATGTATGTGATTACCCAGCTTTAGGATATTAATAATTGACAGATCACCGAGGGCTAAGCAGCACACCAGTTTTATGGGTTGTAGAAAAAAAACTCTTCACGAAAAGGGTGGTCAAGCATTGGCACAACTGCCCAGGGCAGTGGGGGAGTCACCATCCCGAGAGGTGACATAAAAGATGTGCAGATGTGGCGCTTGGGGGACGTGGTTTGTGATGGGCTTGGCAGTGCTGGGGTAACAGTTGGACTCCATCTTAAAGGTGTTTTCTAACCTAAATAATTCTATGCTTCTGTGACTCTAAGGTCATACCTAAGTTTTGTGACTCTCCAATATTACAGAGAATGCCCTGGCAAAATCCCAGTGTAGATAAATCACAGCCTACCTGCCTCCTCTCTGCTGTCATTTGAACTTAGTCAGTTATTTAGAATTTCCTATCAAGATTTTCCTGTGGATTTTGCAATTAGCTTCCTACGTCAGAACACAGAGCACTGATTCCTACATAAAAAAGGGCAAGTTCAGCTCACTAAAGTCAAACAGTACCATGGCAATGTCATGTTTAATTCATGTGTAGCATAGGTTGTTTTATAAAATTATCATCATTATTTTCTGCCTCAATTTTGTCTTACATATAATTATAACAGCATTAAAAATTAAGAAATATTCCTGCTCTGTTTATCATCTGAAGAGACTAGAAAGGAAGGTGAAGAGGAGGGCACAGCTAGCAGCTCGTCACACTGTGAACATAATCAAGACCTCTAAACAGAACCAAGTTTAACAGCCAGACGGTTCCCCAAACCAGTAGGTGTTAAAATAGTTCTGAAAGAACCCTGGAAGCCAAGCAGATTGAATCTGGGAGCGTGGTCTGCAAGAGTTCAATGAGCAGATGGGAGGGAAAACACAAGAAATTAGAGATGCAGGGAGGAGAGAGGGTAACGTGCACTGTGGTACTGGGAGCACTGGGACACGGCCCCATCAGGTGCGGGGGCACAGGCAGCCCCTGCCCAGAGAGCATTCAGACAACAGCAGGGATCTGAAACCGGGAAACAAAGCCCTGGACAAGGCAAATAGATGGGAGGAGGATGGGGGAAACACCCTGCCAAGAGATGGAAGGTGTTGAACCGTGCAACTGCACGCATCAGAACAACCACGTGTGTATATACACACAGCACTGAAACGGCAACAAAGAACTGGGACAGGGCCTGGGAGGGCCAATGAACCACCCAGAGAACACTCAGGCTACAGAGGACACTGGCAGCTGTACTTGCCCTGAAATCAGCAAAGCAAACTGGTGCCTATAAGGAAGCTTCTCTCACTTCTAGGAGTTCCTGAAACTTTTTCCTTGCCAACTGATGGGACTTCCTGAAGGACGGCTGGTCAAGCATGGGCAGAAAGGAGATTGACTACCATAATTCTTCCTGTAGTTAGGACAAGAGAGATTTTTCTTTACTGCATTCCAAAGGCTCTCTCCCCTTCACAAGAGTTATCAGACACTGTGGGGAGCAGGGCACGACTCCCCGCTGGTTACGTGCTGGAACTGGGTGTCAGTGCTGCTGACCTGACTCCTAAGGGGTTTGCATGCTGGGAAGTTGCATGGGAAGATGACAACTGAATAGGGGTATTTGATTACTTATTTCTCTTAACCTTGCCCAACTGCATTGAGAATAAAGAATATCTGAGGAAACTGCACACATGTAATTTGCAAGAGACAGAACAATGCAATTAAATGTGAAATAGCTTTGGACTACTCTTTTTACAAAATGCAGTTCTATTCTATTAAATACTTTGAACTAGAATGCCCAAAATTAAGGTTTTTATTCTGAACCATAAATGTTCTGATTTCAGTGGAAAGAAAAATTCTCATTTTTAATGTTGCATTCACTTAGCTTTCAAAATCTGATCCACGTTATGCTCTGTGTGTGCTAACATGAACAGTGTTGTAATCAATTCCATTTAGCACACCGAACCGATAGAAATTTCATTACAATTTAACACTGAAAAGGTGCTGGGATGAAATTTTCCTTACAAAGGCCTTTTAGCAAGACCTGCTTTTATTAGCAGTTAATATACTACATGGGGACCATTAAGATTTGCTCTTCAAAAATCCTAATCCAAATTCTCCTCCAGTCATATCTGAATAGCACCATTAACAATAATTATATTATTTCAGGTTTCCAGTGGCAAGGCTGAACCGAATTATATATTGCAAAATAATGGTGGAAAATAAATAATGGTGGAAAATAAGAGGATGCACTCAGTCGTGGCACAGATGCATTTCTTACTGATTTTTTGTTGTTTGCTTAGTAACGCCACGGTCACTCCATTAGCCCAGAATTTCCACAAGTCTCAATCCCAAAAACCTCTCATTGGCTTTTTGTGCAAGCACAGAACTAATCCTGACTATGAATAATGATGCAGGTTTGGCACATTTACCACACCATGGGGGAGAGGGAAAGAGACCTTAAAGGTGCTTAAGCACAGCTTAAGTATCTTTTTAATAAAGCATCAAACTCATATACCACAAAATTAACTACATTTAATGTCATGATTTTAAAACATTTCTAATATTTTAAATTTCTTTTAAAACACGCCAGTCAAACAGGGAGAAACAGTGTGTAGCTGCATATTTCGCTTTAAAAAAAGACTTTTTTTTCATCGAAAAATTGAAAGACATGTTCAGGATGCTTCCATTGTTCTTGAACAGAATTGATACCTCGTTCATTCTAACCTTCATTCTGACATTAAAATGTCAGAACTGTGTCTCAACCAACCAGCTACAAACAGTTGTCTATTAAATAATATGAATCCTTAACCTAGAGCACTAAAAATCTAATAGCTTATCTTAATATTTAAAAAAATCTCATAACAAAAGCCAAACTGATCTCCTTCATAGATTTACCACTGCAGAACAGACACACCAAGTTACATTAATTTTTTTTTTCCATAGCAGTCTCACATTAGCTTAAGTTTGAAAAGGAGCCCATTGAATTTTATTCTCTATGCAGGTTCTTTGGATAAAAAGAGATTCCAGAGAAAAGGGGGCTGAAAGAATGAATGTAACCGAGCAGCTGAGTTCCTAAAACCACATTGATAGCTTCAGGTCTCAAGTTTCACATTCAAGTGAGACTTAGGAGCTATAATCCATGTTGTGGTTTGTGCAGAATGTGATTCTGAAGGCCAAACATTGAAAATAAGACATTAATCTCATGGCATTAGTCCACCTATTTGGAATTCATAGAAATTCAAAAGTTAATAGTTCAACCTATAAATATACCCCAACTACAGTAACTCTAAACAGCTGATCTCTTCCTTCAAACTTACAATGCAGGCTTTTCAAACCACAGTGAATGAAACCTGGAAACATCTTGTAGGGACAGAGGTAGCAGCACCTACTGCTGAGACACTTCAGTCTCAGCTCTTCACCAAAAAATGGAGAGTGAAAGTCTTCCTTTTCCTTTATCCTATTTTCTTTTTACATTTAGAGCTTTGAAATCTCAGAGAACATCTTAAACTTCATCTGAAAATTCATACACAGCCCGTATAAGATTACAGTGATGATTCAGAACACTGAATTTAATTCAAAGTATCTGTTTGGGTTTTTATAAAGATAATTTTATTAAGTATTATGCACTCAAATTGTGTTTTCTTGCTTTCCTTTTGGACTCATTTACCTACACGTTCCTTCCTTGCTTAACTTCACTCCACAAGAAAAGCATCTATTCCTCTCCCAGTTCTCTTCTTGGTACAGAATTAGCACCAATATCAAGCCCAAACCTAAACTATTAAAACAATGACACTTTATTAGGGAAACAAAGATTAAGTGGTATGTTGTAAAACTGTGGATGCTTCAGAAAAAGAAATATAGAAAAATATAGCTGTGACTATAAGGTAAATTATGTGCTAACATGTGATAATAAATTTTTATTCTCACTCCCTTCGTTGTTCTTTGAGAGGCCTTGGCAGCTGCTTCATTAAGAATGCCTTTCACTATATACATTTTTACTACACAAAGTCACATTGAAGTGAAAAATCCATGCACCACTGAGTTTAATATGACTTTATATAATAAGAGCAATGTACAGTTATAGTATATTACAATGTAAGGCAGGAAAACTGGGCTTAAACACACAACGTTTATGTGGTGAAAGGACTGACATCCAAAGACCAAAATTATGACCTGAAGGCCATGCTTCCCAAAACATAAACCTGCACGAATGTGTTACATTCTGGAAAGGAGATTAATTTCCCCACTCTTCCCCTAAGGCCACCACCTTTTCATTAAGCATCCCTTCTTCCTCGCTGCAAGGTTGGACGTTCCTGGCTGGACCATCCAGAAGCGGGATGGATTCCCCTGTTTCCCTGCAGCACTGCAAAGCAGGCACAGAGCTGTGCATGTCTCAGGGCGAGCTCACATTCACTCTTTTAAACACGGGGAAAAAGCAAAATTCAGTTTTTCTGGCCAAAGTTTCAGATAAGGTTTTACAAATGGCTAATGACATCACTTCCAGCACTTTCACTCACAAGGAAAACATCAATTCTCCATTCTCCATTAAGAGAAAACCTGTGAGCTAAACTCTTCCCCCACAACATTAGGTAGGTGTCCGTGTGCATCGCTGCACACTGCATAATGCACACATTTCTCTAAGAAAAACCCCTAAAATTCTAACAGCGCTGTATGTGTGATGTGTTTATGAATCTGCCAGTTATTTGGACTTTGCTACATTTTCTCAGATGACTAATTACCACTAGAGCACCTCCCAGGGAGTTTAGCTGGCTGTTGTAAATTAAACTGTAAGGCCTTATTATATTAATTGAAGAAGAAATGAAAAAAAAAAAAGTTAAAGTTGTTTTTGTTGAAAGAAATTGCATGGCTTTAGAAATTCACATAATTTATTCTAATTTTCTTAACTGTTTGTTTCTCACCTCCCGCTTTTCTGTTCTCCCCTGTCTTCCACAGCATTTTTCTCCATTCTGATGTCCAATCTGTTCTGATAAAAACTTTTAAAGACTCAAAAGAATGGGACACTTTGGCTGGTGTACAAATGTAGCTAAAGACCCTCCCTGCCCTCACAGGGAAAAATTCCTTCCCAATATCCCATCTAACCCTGCCCTCTGGCAGTTTGAAGCCATTCCCTGTCCTGTCAGTGCATTCCTGGTATGCCAGCCTGTGTTTGTTGCTGATGTGTGATGGGGCGAGGGTGAGGAATAACATCTTCCCTGGAAACAGTTTGTGTTCTGTGCCTCTCTCTACTGATGTAAAAGTCCATCTAAACAAAGAAACTCTCCCCTGCCAGAGGCAGAAGTTTCAAATCTCTCCTTTGGAAACCTAAGTCTGATAAATTTTTCATAAACGGCTTGAACACAACAACCTTTACCTCAGCTGATGTGATTCTGCATCGTTTCCTCAAATCAGGAAATATCACATTTCCACGGTGAAACGTGAAACACGAACCCAGCAGACTCTCCCCATAACCAGCAACACCAAATGCACCTGAGTAACTCCCCTCCTTCCAAAACTTTTCAGAAAGATTTCTATCCAGGAGTGAATTTCTACTCTGCGATTGTGTTCACTTTTGTTCCTTTTTTCCCCCTTTTCTTCCATCTACCACATCCTATGAACTTTTTACATGCATAAATCTCCCAAATTCACATGTTTTAAGACCCACATCACCATGTGAACCCAATGAAAGTAACAGAAACTCTCAGACCTTGGGACTGCACTAAAGGCTGGGAATCCAGTCCTCAAGACGAAAAAACAGAGATGTTTTTTATCACAATTAGAAAAATTTTCCTTCATTCTCCTATCATCTAAATTTCTCCAAAGCCCATGATGTGTTCCTCAAGAGCAGACAGGCATAACTATCACCATGTTATCTACAGTCCTCATCAGAAGTCCTATAAAATGATAAAGACTCTCCCAAGGAAGGCAGACAATTCAGTCACTGCCCATTCAAAGTACTCTCAACAACCCTCATGACAGAGACACCATATTGCTACTTCATTTTAAATAAGGTAATTCATTATTACATCTTATTTATTTTAGTGCTTAATTATAGACTCCTTTTTGCATCTTGTGAGAGCACACACAGAAAATAAGCAATTCCATTAGCCACTTCAATATTGACAAAATTAACCGGATTACAGTCAGCAAATTGCAATCTTTGGTTCTGAAATAACTGTAAATTTTCATGGAGAGCATTAGCGTTGAGCAGTTCCATTTCTAAACACAGCCTCACAATCTGTATTGCAAAGCTGGAAGCTGGTAGTGAATTTCAGGTGCCATCAAGAAAGAATTAAGACAAACCAAACCCCAGCCACGCCCACCACACAAACACCCTCTCCTGGTTCTAAGGGATTTTCATACAGACATCTGAGAGACTGCCAGAGGCCCAAGTATTGAAAATGCAGAATAAACTTTTCTGTGCATGTGTTAATTAGCAGAAGGTTACAGTGGGATATTTAAGTAGAAAACCCCATTAATAACATGACTAGAGGGGAAATCGTTTAGCTCTAGGTTGCAATGGTGATGAATGAAGGTTGCCATGAACTTGAAAATATCGTCCGAAATTACAATGCTCTATCAAAGGTCAGTGCCAGCTTTGCTCATTTAAGAAAAAGCTAATTATATTTACATCATAAACCACTTGAGCTGTAAAGCAATTAAAAATTGTTTTAGAATGGAATTAATAAATTGACTGATAAGTGATCATTTTTATAGGGTTAGCTGATTTAGAAGCCCAACACAACTGAAGGAAAACTGCCTGTAGAACCTCTTTCCCCTGGTGCTGCATTAGGAAGGTTTTCCCAGAAATCAAACCAAAAGCTGCAAGCTGAGGTTACCAAAGACAACTCAAGATGAGGAAAAGCTGCTTGCCATTGCTACCAGATTTGCAACCACTCTGTATCCGCTGGGTCACTTGATAATATTGACTCTCACCTACACTCCAGTCAATTACAGAGGACAGCAAGGCCAGCAGGGCTTTGGGAGGCACCAGGCAACTGTTTCCAGCAATGGGAAGTTTGCACAAAGTTTGTGTATTTTAGCAGCCATTCTGAAATTTGCCACAGTTAGTGATCCCAAAGCGGCATTTTTGGAAAGACACGATGGATTTGTTATGGGGGAATGAGACGGTGCCAAACCTGAAACAGAGCTTTACAACAGACAAAACAAATGAAAAAGAAACAAATCATAACCCTCAACCCCTCCCCAAAGCACACACCACCACCACATTGCATAGCAAATATCTCCCAACAGACCCAAACACACACATGAAATACATGAACTCTTTGCCTCATGCACAAAACGAGTTCATAGCTGCCATCCTGAGGGTTTTAAACATGCTGACAATATTGCATTGACTACCCTCAGAATCAAAAATCTACCCTGTCCAACAGAAAAAAGACTGAGCTGACAGAGAAACCTGCCATGAAAGACAGCCCTGCAGCCAGTAATATTTTTTTTTCATTCTTTTCAATTTTTACTTGGTCTTTCCTTTTCATCACCTGTATCTCAATAGGTAATTCTGAGACTGTTAATATTACAGTGAATAGTGTGTTGACCATGGTGACAATAAAGAAAAATACATATTCAGGATGCACCAAACCGGCATGAAATAACTGCATGCAATGTTCTTTGGATGTTATTTTTGTGCTTACAGGGCATTATGCTGTTTAAGTAGCTGGCTGAGTTTTTCTGCAAATTGGAGCATTAATGTTTTTCAAGATAACATCTCAACCAGAAAGGAAGTGAAGTTTCCCTAAGTGTGGCATCTATATTCACATATTATGTGGCAGTAACATAGGAAAATAAGGGTTCTGTTATTCTGACTGACTTATGACTCGAAAGTTCCACGCCTTACATATTGCATTGTTTTACATTCAGCTAAAACCACTCAGGCACCATGAGAAAAAAAACCCAAAAAGACAGAGATTTTAATGTTATTTAGGATGAAAAATGTCAAATTAAATCCTAACCATGCTCTGAAATGAAAGAATCAAATTTATTCTTGAAACCCATCTTTTTAGTACTTTCTTTGTATTACCCTGGCACAAGGAACAGATGAGCACTGCTAAAACAAAGTTAGGACCAGTGTCAATAAGGAGCAGAAATGAGATATCATGGGAAATGAACTGGATTATCTCCATGACTGGAGATACTGAGCGGGAATGAAAGCCATAAGTATAAAAGTCAAGAGGATTCAGCTAACTAAGAAAAATCCTAGGCTACACCAAAGATCTCATCAATCAGAAATGGCTGTGGAGAAAAGGGATACAGATGCATTCATGGCCATCCCTGCAAAACAGCCTTATTGCTGCAAACACAATGCTGTAATGCTAAAAGCAAATTATATTCACTGGAGGTATTGGAATTGATCCTATGGAAAGGCATACTGCTGTTGCCTTTTCCTGGTCTTAAAATGGAGAGCCAGACACTGTTAAAGGGAAAGGGGTTTTTCCCTCGGTGTTTATTTGGGATCCTTGGTGCCCCACACCGTCCCAGTGGAGCGCGCCCAAGTGCTCCCCGGAATGCCCCCACCCCATAAATCGTGTGTACAACTCCCAGGCCTTGCAAATGAGCACATCTATCAAAGATTGCCCAGGGAGAGACTCGAATGGATCCCCCCATGCTGAGGAATCTCCCCCCTGGATGGGCCTGGCTCAGTTTCCAGGGTGTGTTCCAGAGAGGCCCTTGGTGTCTGGGGCTGTCTGACCCTCAGCCGCGGCTCCCAGGGTGTTTGGGCTCCTGGCTGAGCGGGACACGTGGTGTCAGACTGAGGGAGTTACAGGTGTGGGGGCTAAAGGCACTGAGGAGATATAAAAGCTATATAAAAGGGTATATAAAAGGGGTATATAAAAAGGCAAAAAATCATCCTGACATCACTGCCAAAACACCATTTCAAATAGAACATGACAAACAGAATATGACCTTGATTTGTTCCTGCCTCAGCATGGATGTTCAAAGGGAATGACCCATGATAGGTGTGTACACATCACGTCAGAGCTCTGCCACTCAGAGGACAGGATGGTTTATAGATGTTATGTCTTTGGTAACTCCTTTTTCTGTTGTTGTTGTTACCTGGACAGCCAATCAAACAGGTGAGCAGGCAGAGCTCAGTCTCTTGGAGCTATTTCCTGGTAGAGCCTCACATCTCCTGTTTGTTTCCCTTCCCTTGGACCAGCCCCAGCAACCAGCACAGAGAGCCCCTCCCTGGTTACAATGCCAGGTAAAGGTGTTGGGCCCCAAGGCTCTGTGGGGCATCTGCAGAGGATGCTGTCAAAACTCTGGTGTGTTACCAGCACAGCCTTGACAACTTACAGGAGAGAGAAGAAGAAAGGGACAGAGCAAATTAAAGGATTGAAAGAACTTGTTTTCCTTAAAGAGCAAGCTAAATTAGGGTTCATGGAGTTCAGTTGGAAATTAATTTTCTACAATCAGAGATATCAGCATCTGGAACACCATTTAGAGCAGCTTCAGGAGAGAAACCTTAAGGACAAAATAACTTTTTTGTATGCATCTTCACCAAATTTAAGAAAGGAATATTTCATTGCTGTAAGTGATTGGTGGCACCAGACCCAATTTCAGATGGAAGGCTGGGAGAGCTGCGATTGTTCAGCCTGGAGAGGAGAAGCTTAGGGGTGAGCTCACTGTGGCCTTGCACGGCCTGAAGGAGCTGCAGGAAAGCTGGAGAGAGACAATTGCCAAGGGCTGCAGGGACAGGAGCCAGGGAATGGCTTCCCAGTGCCAGAGGGCAGGGCTGGATGGGAGATTGGGCAGGAATTGTTCCCTGGGAGGGTGGGCAGGCCCTGGCACAGGGTGCCCAGAGCAGCTGGGGCTGCCCCTGGATCCCTGGCAGTGCCCAAGGCCAGGCTGGACATTGGGGCTGGGAGCAGCCTGGGACAGTGGAAGGTGTCCCTGCCCATGGCAAGGGTGGCCCTGGATGATTTTTAAGGTTCCTCCCAACCCAAATCATTCTGGGATTCAGTGATTGGGATTCAAGACCAATAATCCCAACTTTCAAATCCAATTCCTTTATACAGAACTTTATCATGTTCTTCATTCCCTTAGCACTACACATTCAGGAAGTACACTAGAAAATCATTATGTCAAAACTTTGACCAAAATTTGAGTTCTAATGTGAAAGAAGAACATAGTAGCAAACATATAATCATTATATTTTCTGCAGAAGGGGGATCAAAATCATCTGCAGCCCAGAGCTAGTTAATTATAAAAGCCAATTTATATCTGAAGCATCTTTCGTGCCTAGCTAGACATCATACATTTATTAGCAGCTGATATGTACTTTACACAATTAAAAAGAGATAAACAGGTCCTACCTTTATACTTAGGAACTATTAGGATGTTGTTACAACAGCTGCTGCAAATTAATCCACTGTAATCCTTCTACACTCTGCCATTAGTTACACAACAAAATCAGAGCTTCTTGAAAACCGAAAATAAAGATGTGTGAAATTGTTGTAATTACATACTTAACTTATGAAAAATTAGAGTATTCCATTTGTCACAATTCAAATCTCCTAGAAAATTAAAAGATAAATTACTTTGAACCTGTTTACTTTTCACTACAAGATATCCATCTAGTGAGACCTTACTCTAAATTAAGGTACTTTGCCTTAACTTTCCTATTGCCAGGGAATTTATTTTCTCTCTTCACCTTATAGATCAAGAATTTATCCTCAACTGAAAAAAAAAAAAAAAAAAAAGATATAATAAACTCCAGAAAAGTCGTAGATTACATGAAAATATCACAGTAAAATACTCAAGCACTATTTCATTTAATACTTAAATTTCAAGAGTGTTTTAATATGCATTTCCATTGCCACCCTCTTTATGAAATCTGACTGGGAAGACAGAAGTGTGAAAGGAATCTGGGAGGATTTAGGAATACTGAAAAACAAGAAAAATTATAAAGAAGAAGAAAACCTGTTTGGAACATTTCAAAATTACCTGTCACCAGTGACATTCTGCTGTGAAATGATGGCATCTTAATATCTTCATCTAAGGGACCTTGATTTGAAATATTTATAAAACACATGAAATGGGACTCCTGGTAACAATGAGAGCTGTCAAGTACTGAAAATAGTGAGTATTGCCATGCAATTTTTTCCCATCAAGCTTAAATACTTTCTTTCAGAGCTGGGGAAGAAGTATCACCTCTAATGCTGAGTTATTTATTTTTCCTTCCCAGGAATGGCTCCCATGCCATCACTCTGGTCACGTGGTGTGCCGAGCCACATCACTACTTAAGTCCCTCTCCACCCATTGGCAAGCACACAAAACCCTTTTTATTTTTCCTACAGCACCCCGCTGGGGGCATTTCTCCTCTAAGAAGGCTTTGTCTGCACTGTCAGCCTAGAGAGGGACCCCCAAAATTTAAAAAATAGATGCTAAATCTTTGTAGTCCGCTCTGCTTAGCAGCCTCCATCCTTGTGGACTTGGGGCAGCTCTTTAGGCTTTTCAGAACAAGGAGGGATTGGAACACTTTAACATAAAGCACAGTTCAGCTGAGCAGTATCAACACCAAGCAAAATTTGTGTCATCCATTTTTTTCCCCCCTTCTTCATCAACAGAAACCCCGAAACAGATCATTCCCAATATTTCTTTTCACCCACTGGAGCGCCAAGAAATACATCTGAACTCAGCCCAAAGCTTCCTCCTCAGGAAATACAATGGAAAAGAGATTTCTGTGACAATGCCTGTGTTGTCAGAAGAGCAATGTCTTGCCTTATTAGAACACCTTTTCTTCAACAATCATCAAAAGAGAAAACAGAAATTTTGCAAAGAATTCCTGATGTGGGCTGTAGTTTCAACCAGACTTCCACAGTCTCCAATCATTCCCCTGGTCTACAGCAAATATCCAGGGACAGCCACGTCTCAAGACATCTGCAGGGTGATTGGGTTTCTCAATTCTCATCTGACATTAACCTTTCCACACACAGTGAGTGTGTGTGTGCATCTTTGTTGGTGGGTTTTCCCCATTCACACAGAAAAAGTCTCCAGCATTCTTTTTAAATTGAGAAAAAGTTAAAAATGTCTTAAATTAGAACAACCGATTTTTCAGTCTTAGGGTTGCAACTTAAAATTAGGGATTAACCAAAACTCACTAAATGCTCTGCTCCTCTCACTACTCACTCATACACACATATATATTTATAAGATGTGTGTGTGTATATAGATATATAAATATATCCACACATATATATTCTTAGCAGTGCTGGGTTAACAACTGGCCTGAAGATCTCAGGGGTCTTTTCCACCCTAAATGATTCTATGATATAGACCATATTTGCATCATTTAGTGGCAAAGACTACACAGCAAAAGGGAAAAAATTATCTGCATTTATGAGAGAGTACATTCAGCTGAAACTAAAACCCACACTACTTTTATTAATGGTTTCTTATTATTTAATGATTCATAAAAGAGAGCAAATGCTTAAGCAGTAATTAGTATTGAGGAGCCATCAAAATCAGTTGTTAAAGGATTGGGATATTTAAAGTCAGCAGTCATTATCTCATACAATTTCTCACTTGACCAACAAAAAAAGTGTCTCTTAAATATATAAATCAGACAGAAAAAATAAGAACATTGGAACCCAAAAGTGCAGCTACCAGCTTTTCCAGAATCCTTTAATTAAGATTGTATTCTGTCCAACTGAAGCTTGGTGCATATGCTGAACATCCCAGCACGCAGCAATAAGCACAGTCCAATAAAATATAAATAGAAGTACATCTACTGCTTTAATTTAGAAAATAATACCACAGCCCCCACTTCCCAAGGACTTCTCTTGTTAATTAATACATTTAAATCAGCTCATGTCCCTTGATAATGGGCAGAGAACAAGGACTAGAAGTGAAAGTCCTGCTGTAATTGACAACATTGGCAAGACTTTTTAAACCTGAATATGAAATTTTGAAGTAAAATCACGAATCACCAATGTGCTCAACTCTTTTTGAGATGGAAAGCAAAGAAAAAAGTAATCTTGAATATTAAACCACCTTTAAGTGAGCAATAGCTCCTTTTAGTAGATACTATCAATGTTATTAACAACTTCTGTTTTGAACTGGTGTAAAAAACACTTCAGCTTGTGGTAAACATTATTGGAAAAAATCTGCACCATTTCAGAGAGGAATAAAGCTCGACAAGTATATAGATATCTATATAACAATGTTTCATAAAGCCTTTTTATTTGTTCAATTAATATCTACTCTGTTACTTTTATCCAGGAAGGATAAAAATATTTAATGATATTGACTATCACTGTTCTAGGCCATGTTAATAAAAACAAATCAGTAGAGGGATGCTTCACTACACAGTATTAATTATAACTGCTATACAGAGGGAAATAACCGTCCAGAAACTGTGATAAGGCTGCCCAGAAGCACCAGCTGTGCGTAACTCCAGGTAATTCAACTCCAGCACGTTGGGAGGACACAACAAAGTCAAATAACTTATCTAAAGCAGCTTCAGAGATTGCAAGCCCACTTTTCCAAAACATTCACTTCACAGAAATGTTGTAAAACTCTTTTATTGTCCCTGCCCTAGGAGATAAGATGACACAGAAATGCCCAAGTAAAAATGCTTGAGCTGACACCTGGCGCTGTTTGAGCAACCGACAGACTGCTCACAACAACTGTAAATTATGGAAACAAAACAAATAAGATGCACAGATAAGACCTAATCATATTTAGTATCGAGAGATAGACTTGAGACACCAATCACACAATCTGGATTCCTTCCAAGCAGGGACTGAAAAAGCTTAAAAAAACCCCAAACCAAACAACCAAACCTTAAATGACCAAACTAAGAAATAAAGGATCATTCCCTCTCTTTTGTGTAGCCGGCAGTTCACAAGGACAATGAGTAAATTTCATGTTTCAAACCTCAGATAATTTCCAGTAACACACAACTTACAGGGGTCCACCCAATTACTTAGAAAAAAATTAAACCTAGTTCCATGAAAACCTTACATCGTGTTATCAGAGAGCACCCACAAGTCCACTTTGGCCAACAGCGAATGTGGACCAATGAAGAATTGACACAGCCAGAGTCACTGAATAAATGTAAAAATCCATCTTGCCCTGTAAGAACTGAACAATAATAATAGTTTTTCTTCATCAGTGCTGGGTATTTTGTTGTGGTTCATGTGATCGCTTCTGTCAACACTTTACAAAATATTAATTCCTGTAGACGTGTCTAATTAAGCAAGTTCGCATCTTAAGGATTTCATGATTGCAAGAGGAAAAGCAAACTAAAATCCGCGTCCTTTAAAATGTGTTTTATACTGAGTTTAATCTTCTTGCACTCTCTTCTTCTTTTCCAATCTAATTTCGACATTGAGACATGCAATGATTCAGTAACAAACATGACTGGCTGCCTTTATGATATTACATGAATTGTCATAAAGAATGCTTTCTAGCTGAATTAACGTGACAGGTATGTAACAGATTCTGTAAAAATAAAGTCACAATATGCCATAATATTTCACAATGCTCTAAAACTGACAAGCAGTTCTCTAATTACTGCTTACACAGAAATTCTAAACACCATTTTCATATGTTTACTTTGCTAAGCAATCTATTATTTCAGTGCATCCTATGCTGAAAATGCAATTGCAGTTAAAAAGGAAAAAAAATGTGATAGATTTATCTTTCATAGTTATCAGAAAAATGTCAAGAGCTGACGTGGTAAATTAAACAGCTGGTAACACATGGAAAACTCTGGATTTCTAAACAGCACCAAGTTTACAAAGAAGTATTTGGTTTTATTTTTTTATTTTCTTCTTCTTGGCTAAAAATATTTAGCCCATACTGGCAGTGCTGCTTCAATGCCTTGATTTTCACTCGTGTTGCTTATGCAGATCAGGTCTCTGCACTGTAAAGTGAAAGGGATTCCATTGCAAAAAACCCTTTTTGAGGCCCACACGGCCCCTTTGGTCTCCCAAGGCACTGTTTTCATTACAAGGGGAAAGAATCTCCTCTTCAAGGAAATCTTGAAGGAGATTCCATTGATGCAGAGGTCTTCTACCTGTGCTTGTATTTAGGGTACTGGTAATATCAATAGAAATTCAATAGAATAGAATTATTCTTCAGAAAACATCAATTTATCAAAATTAAAACAGTTATTGATTTATTTTTACCGCTAAAATATCTCTATTGAATATGAAATTTCTGATAAAAGCCTGACTTTAAGGAGCACAAAACAAGCTACAGGCCCAACAGCTCAGCACTGGGGCTGGGGCAGGGAAGGAGGGATTCTCACCTCTGCTGGCTTGCTAAACTCCTTGAAAAAATGGAAACCAGTAGGACCCTTTCTCAAGGCCCTGTGCCCCTGTTAGCCAGAGATCCTCATCCAAATATACTTCCAGGGACCCTCATCTTCCAGGAGCACAGTGCATTACTCTACCCCTGGGTGCACTAACTCATCGTAGCCTATTGCGTGTTTTTAAGCTAAATAAGCCCCCACAAAAGTAGAAACAGCAGCTTATGTTCAGCCTGTGATTTGCATATTTAAATGCAGTGTTTAAACGTGTCTTAACGTGCATGCTGGGCTCCATCCCTTGAAGTGGCTATTATAGAACTTATTTGTCTCTGAGAAAGTGTCAGATGCCAAACTAAGCAGCATGTCTGGGATGCAGCAATCATTTCATCCAGCCTCCCTTAAGTGCTTTGCCCCCCTTGGAGCCCTTCCTCCAGCTTTCCACAGCTTGGCTTCAGCCTGCAGTTCTGGTTAAGGACTGTCCTCACCATTAATTCAAATTCCAGCTCTCTGCACAATATTAGCACAAACACAATATTATCACTTAAAACTTAACTACGAGAAATAGACAAATCGCACACTAGAGATGGATAAATACTCCATGGGCTTTAGTGAGCTCCTAGGATCATAACTTTATGAATAAGCAGCTCTTTTCAGTCACTGCACAGCCTGTTTCTTTCCATCCCTTAAACCAAATGAACATTAAAATGGTTCTTCTACTCCTTAAGAATATGGATTTATTTGTTTCCATTAAAAAAAAAAAAATTATTCCAACTGCAAGCTGCTCACAGTGCAGACAATCACCTGAATGCAAACAGCTGAGCCTCAAGGCAGATCTCGGAAATGTCTCTCAAATAACCGGTTTATAAGTGTTTTAAGACAACAAGGATTTTTGAAATACTTCTGAAAATTTTAGATACGTATTACACCAGTGTTAGTATAACAAAAAGCCCCCTCATTTTTCTGAAATGAAACACCAAGGGCTGAAAAAAACCCTCCAAAAAATCAGTGAGACAGTTTTAGAAGAGTTTTTAAGAGAACAGCTGAGATAGCTCCATTCAAAGCAAAAATCAACTTCAAATAAAAAAAAGATAAATTTTACATTTTTTAAGAACTTTGCGACCTTTACCTTGAAACACAAAACTCCCACTGAATAGGTCTCCTTTATAAAAATTTGTAATTTAGAGTTCAGCATTTACTGCAGCAGTTAGACCTCTCTATTAAAAAATGTAGTCACTGGTGAAGCTGGTAACAATGTTTGCACTTCAAACCACAGAACAAACTTAATTTTTTTGTTTAATTAAAGCTGTTACTTTTAGTGCACTCGAGAGCCAACACCAAACTCTCAAACGGTTGATTCTATGACGCAAATAACAGCTGAATAGGCCAAACCACAAATTTAATTAGTGGTGAAACGGCTCCAAAGGAAGCCCAGTGGTCTGCTGTGACAAACCACAGACCAGGGGAAGCCACAGGAGAGTTTAACCCTGTGCAAATTAACCAGCTAAAAAGGGCAAAGCTGAGGATATCTGAGGAAGCTGAGGAATGCCCAGCTAACAGCTACAGAAAGCTGTTGGTTCATTTTTCAGATGAATATGAGTATGTTTAGCTGCTGCATAAAGGGGAAAAAAAAAAAAGAGATCCAGCTGCAGTTTTATGGTTCTCCTCCAAGGCAGGATGGTATGGGTGTAGAATCCCATGAAAACGGTTGTTTTCCTTTGCCTACAGAAAGAACTTGGCTGTTTTGCTCGTCTGGTGTTTGGTGGTTTCCGTAGAGTTTTCTTTTTCCTTCCCTCCCTACTCCCCCCCTCTTTTAAGTAGAGAGATCAAATTTAACTGGATGTTTTATTGGAACTCACAGGGCTTGGCTCAAACACCAACAACCCGCTTGTTACTGAAATGCCTCATTATTCACTCAGTCTGATTCTATTCAAATCCCTGGAAGTTAATATTCCACTTTACAGTTTATCACCTGCTATCACAGCTCTGCTGCCTCATTACAGCTCCCAGGGTCTCCTTCGGTCCCAGGGGACAATGCAGCACCTCCTCTCTCACTTCCTCTGTGCTGCCTTTAATTCTCAACACACAGAAACAGAACCCACCTTTCCAATCACTGTTTTCAACTTCAACTTGTTTTTCTTTTTTCCTTTACATGCTTTAGAACCATTTTTTTTTCCCCCACTCGTATCACAAGGATATCTGGAATGGTGAGCCCTGTGATTCCGCTCACCAGGATTTATTGCACGCCTCTGTGCTTCAACCCTCCTGTTTACGATGAGGTGAGCAACATAAAATTTTATCTTACAAAACAAATCCAGCCAAAGAGTCAGGTCTGTGACGCACAAGGAGGGGCTTTTACTGACTTGCAGAGACCTGGCAATGCAGGCTGAGCGTAAAATACTGCACAGGAAACAGCCAAAAGGTCCTTTGCAAGATAGTTGTCCTTGTTCCAGGTTTTCTGACATGTAACTAAATAATTTCATTTTACCAGCATTATTTTAATAATCTCTGCTGTTACTGTTTTTACACAATATATTTCTTACATCCCCTCTGCGTTACCTGCAGGAAGGTGCACACACACAATGCTCCTACAAAAACCTTTGCTGAGATCTCTACTGGCTGCCAAGCTTTAGTGCTACCGATGGTGCTTTGAAAATGTGCACTTGTTTCCTTGGAACACCGTTCCCAACCCCACCAACTCCCAGGATAACACGGGATAACTCTTCTCCATAAAGGAAAAGCTGAGGCAGCTGTCAGGGATCTCTTCTTTAGGGTACTGGAGCACTTTTTCCTCCATCAAACCTGTAAAGCGGTGCTCTGTGTGCTCCAGCTTGTCCCAGGAACGGGAATCTGAAGGGGTGGAATGCAGAAAATGTAGCGGTTTGGCTGAAAAAGTAGACACATTTTAACATGCCATCTAAAAAGGGCATAGCTGATTTCTTCTCTACAGGAATGATGCTTTGTAAAATTGCCACAAATGTGATTTATTAAACAAATTATAGGCTTGTGTTTAGCGCTATTTTTCTGTTGGTGTGTGTTATCATTTAGACGAGGCTTCTTGTATAACACATCATGTCTTACCTCAAAATTAGCATTATTTATTGTCAAAATCCAATGGCAAACAAGTGCAGGGAGTCCCAAACCTACCTAACAATTCATACTTAAAGCAGAAATTTACATAAGACTTATTATTTGACACGTGTATTTATATTACTTCTTTTTATTTAAAATATAGCTTGAAATGCCAGAACATTACACATGACAAAATGGGAACTTCAGCTTGGGGAGTAAAATGCAGTAATGATGTGGCATTTTCCTGGGTGACATGTACGTGTGGAGGCTGGTTTGTGTCAAGTCAATATCCCTTGGAAAAACACGGGAAACTGTTGCAAAGCTCTCATTTTGTTTGCTATTGCAAAGAATGTCGCCATCACTTATTTCTGATACACCAAACTGTGAAAATAAACTCACTAAGCTGACTAAGAAGTCTCGTTTAAAAGGTCAAGATTTTGTCTTTTATCAACACTTTAAAAATGAAGATACCACTTCTGATGAGTAACTCGGTAAAGAAAATACTTCATTTCTGCCTATTGCTTTGAAATAAATATGGAATGCCTTCCCAAAAGGAACATCACCCTCCTCCTCTAACTGCAGTGGGATATAGACTGTCAGGTTTCCATGCCTCATGTTCAAAATCCCATATGGCAAGCCTAAACCCACTGCAGATTAATGCACCCCACTTTTTACCAACAGGGCATTCAGAGCACCTGCAGAGACACAGCACAAGAAAATTATTTAAAAGTGCATCACGAAAAAGCTACTGGCATCTAAACTACCCTTCATATGCTACAAGACATTAATTGGCCTTTAGGTAATGCACTAATAAACCTAAATGCTCTAATTACCCTAACTTCAACAGAGCACTGTGTGAATGTCAGCTGCAATAACAGAATCACAGAAACCGGGCAGGAAAGGATTTCAAGAAGCTGCATTTCTTCATTTCCTGTGCTTTCAAAGTACCCAAGTAGATTTCCAAGCTGCTCTGTAATTGTTTCAGATATGTATGGGGGGGAAAAGCAATCAATGCTCCTAAGGAACAGTGCTAATCAGTTGTCTGTTCTACCCTTTCACTATCTAGTGCACAGAATTGTTGCTTTGTCTGTTCCATACATTAATGCAGCTCTTTTCACAGAATCACTGAGGCTGGAAAAGCCCTCCAAGGCCATCGAGCCCAAGCTGTGCCTGATCCCCACTACTTTGTCCTCAGCCCAGAGCTCTGAGTGCCACCTCCAGCCCTTCCTGGGACACCTCCAGGGATGGGCACTCCAAACCTCCCTGGGCAGCCCCTGCCAAGGCCTGAGCACCCTTTCCATGGGGAAATTCCTGCTGCTGTCCCACCTGAGCCTCCCCTGGCCCAGCCTGAGGCCGTTCCCTCTCCTCCTGTCCCTGTTCCCTGGGAGCAGAGCCCGACCCCCCCCGGCTGCCCCCTCCTGTCAGGGACTTGTGCAGAGCCACAAGGTCCCCCCTGAGCCTCCTTTGCTCCAGCCTGAGCCCCTTTCCCGGCTCCCTCAGCTGCTCCTCACAGGACTGACCCTCCAGACCCTTCCCCAGCTCTGTTGCCCAATCCTAAACACAGGTAACAAAACACATTCAGATCTGCAGCCACATCCCACACTTTTCCCACTCTGAATACACTTTGGAATTCACTTTTAAGTGTGGTTGTGCAATCCATCTTGGGTTAGACTGTCCTACCCAACTTAGCTCAGCGGATCTGACTGGAATTTGCATGAACCACGGAAAACAGGGACCTTTTCAGCAGTTAATTAAGCAACTTGTATCTTTCTGGCAAGACGGGTTTGATTTTAGTTCTCAAATACTTTCTTTGGTCCCTGGTTTGTTGGTCAAAAGAAAAGATCATTACAAACCACTGAAGTGTGCTCCCCCTTTGCATCTTCAGATGCAAATGAAGACTTCAAATAGTGCAAACATATCTATTAAACATGAACAAAGGTAGCGAGACTCTGAGAGAAGGTGGCCTTTCATTAATATTGGATAGATGAAAAAACATGTTTCCCACTTACTGCTGTCATAATGTACAGCAATTCCACATGGGAAATTAACTTCATAGACCCTTTTTAACCCCTTGTTTTTTAATAAGTGAAGGCATTTCAGAGTGAAAGAATAAACCCCTCATTTTGGTATGCTTAAAACATTGATTGGCACATACAGACACAAACAATGAACTCAATTACTGGCTTGTATTTTTTTTTTTTCCCAAATACAATATCAGTAAGACTCACTATTTTTGCCTACTTATCCTTTAGGGCTGTTGGGCAATGGATGCAAGAGAATATGAACAGCAGAACCAGCAGCTATGATTCTACCACATGCTGCAAGAAGAAAAAAACCCCAAGAAAGCAACCAAAAACCATCTCCAGCTGTGCTTTTAAAGTTATGATTTCTTCCAAATGATCACAGGCCATGCTTTTCTTTGACTTAGGTGAGACCCAGGGCTCTCAGCAAGCTTGATGCAGCTCTTACCAGCAACTTGTAAGAATTAGAGAGCTGTCAAAAAATATCATTAGAGGTTTTTAGTGATTATTTTCCTTCAATAAGTCACTCCAAATTCGAATCTAATGCTTGCTTTCTTTAATGGCTTCTAGTTTTCTGCAGGTGAAAGAATACAAGCCACAAATGAAAAATCCAACTTGGTTTGTCGTTAATTTTTAATTTGTTTTGAAACATTTGCTACATATCTTCATAGGATGCAAAATTAATTTTAGAGACAGTACAGCACATACCTGTTAATAGCAGAGAGATGGAAATCTGAATGCCAGATCCCAGAAGTGAGTTTGCCACTGTTCTGGAAGCAATACTACCTGCATGGTGAAGGCCATTCCTGAAGTTCACCACAGAAAAAGCCCTCTGGCCCTTCAGGAATAATGTATAAAACAAAAGGCCTATTTCTAAAAGTAAGTAAAGATTTATTCTTTTATTTGTTAATCACACATCGTGCCCTCAAAAAAAAACCCAAACAAAACCCAAAGTTACTGCTGGTTTGGCATCACTGATTAAGTGGAACCTGAATTCAGACCAATATCTAAACATGAGTACACTTTATATCTGTGTTTCTGACACAGTAAGTGCTTACACTTTATTATATGCACGAATCTCCCTGCATTGAGAACACACTTCTACCCCCCCAGGGGGGACCTGATGGCTGCTGGGACCACAAAGCATCACAGAGACAAAGGCAGCAACACCACCCTGTACAGGGTGCCTGCTTTGGGTATTTATTATCCATCATGCCCTCCTTATCAAGACCCCACACGGCCATACTTGCCCCTAGTTTCTGCCAGGCTAAATTCAGGAGGGAAAGGAAGGAGATTCTGCTCTACAGCTCCACGTACCAGGAAAAAAGTGAAGCATCTGCCCCCCCCCCCTTGGATCCCATGTGCAAAGTCTGCAACAACATGTGAGGAAACACAGAAACACACAGAGTGCATGCCTGTTACTGCACCTGAATTAAGGGATAAAGCTGATTCCTAATGAAGGGCATTCTTATTTGCATCTCCACAGGCACCTGTGCTACTGCTCAAAAAGGCTGAATTTGTGACACACCCTATTTTACCATGCATTCAGCAGGGTTTTTTTCAATCTAGTAATTTTCCAGTGCCCCCAGTAAATCTGTAACAAAATGATAAGTTTTGAGGACTGCATGATTACTGGCACAATAAGATGATTCTGTCTTCTTGCTTCTTACCTGTGTTATTTTCATTTATTGTGTTCTCAAAGAATACTGATCATGACAGATTGGAGAACACTATTTCCAGAAAGCACTCTGCAAAGTATATAAGGATAGCAAGCTCTTGGTTTCCCTGGTTACCTTGAATTTACATGGCACCGAATTAAGAACAAAAAGCTGTTAGCCAGAATCCTTATTGGTTCCATCTAGAAAGAGATTTTTAGACAATGTTAACCCCTGCATTTTTCAGGCTCACTGAAAAAAAAAACAAAAAAAACAACAACAACAACAAAAAAAAAAAAAAAAAAAAAAAAAAAAAAAAAACCAAACCCACAAAGAAGCAACAAATTTGTAAATATGATAACTAGAAGCTGAACTAAGAAAAAAGAATCAGCCATGCTGAGGAGGCTCTGGAGCTGATGGTAGGATCAGATATCCGAGGCAGGAATGCGTATGTTATGTACGTGGCATCAGACTGACCCAGGGATCCTGACTCCCGCACGCTCTAAAGGCAGAATTCCCAGAAGATTGCCAAATGACTTTTGGACCTGGCTAATTTTCCCACAAAAATCACAGCCCAACATGCAGAACTAAACATAAAGCACAGCACTTTTACATACGGCCAAAGGCTCACTATTTTTGGCGTGCCGACTGAGGTCACAGCGATCTGTGTGAGAGTTGGCGTACGCATACACGTGTACACAGGGAAGGTGTTCTCTGGTTTCCACCAAATCCAGCACCAAGTTTTGTCTGTTATTTACAGAGAGCACCACCCCTCTCCGTTTTCCAGATTTCACAAGAACCGTGTACAGAGCAACCCGCTGGAGCCAGGAAAAGCCACAACACACCTACTTAAGTATTTCCCGATTGAAAATAAGCCTTAACACCAGCACTCATTCTACCATCAGCAGCGACATCACACCCATTCAAACAGCAACCATTCTCTGTTTCTGCACCTTTCACTGGTGCAATTTTATCAGCTCTTATCTGGAAAACACTAAATAGTAATCTCTTTTATCCTGTTATTGCCTCTGTGTTGTTTCAGTGTATTAAGAGTACACACTGGAAGAATACAGAAGCATCACAGTAGTTTGGGAAGTGGACAACATGGAATACAGCTAACAAAAGAGAGGAAGGATATATAAGAGGGGTTGAACATAAGACAAAAAATTGGGAAGGGTAAAAAAAAAAAGGCAATACTTGAGAAAGGAAAAAAGTGAGATTAAAAAAGTATAAAAAAAATCTGTATTCTCAGTGATTCAAGATATGTAAGGATGAGAGCATAAATTAGCTCTCTACTGAAGTCTATAGAACATAGGAGTGATTTTGGCTATGGAGACTTTAGTTTCCACGTAAAAATAAAAATCTCCAGTATTCCTAGCTTATAAAAAAAAAAGTTCATACTCCCTTGCACTGAAAATATTTAAGCATAACTTAATTTTATTATAAATAAGATTGGAAAGGAAGAAATACAATATTACTGCACCCAACAGCTCAGTCGTTAGCAGAAATTTTACAACAACCCAGGATCCCACAAGTAAAAGGTTGGTATTTATTTATAAAACATGCTCAGTCTTTCCATTAAAATACAGTAGATTTTCATTTCCAGGTTGGACGGGGCTTGGAGCAACCTGCTCTAGTGGAAGGTGTCCCTGGCCATGGCAGGGGCTTGGAATGAGCTTTAAAGTCTCTCCCAACCCAGGCCATCCCATGACTCTATATTTCTCTAAAATGAGGAAAACCAAAGAAAAATTACTGTATGCACACACACACACAAAACTGTGGATGCACTCATTTCTTCTACCACCAGAAATAAAATTACACACAGTGCGAGGAGCCACTGGCAGTGCACACCTGGCAGTGCTTCTTGCTGTAAAAAACTGCATCTTAGGGATGAAGGGAATTCAATTCTCAGGTGCACCCAAGAACAAACCAACAACCACATCTACAGGGTAAAAAAAAAAAGAAAAAAAAAACCACCGAAACACAGAACAAATATGTAACATTACAGCTGAAATTGTGCTGTGACACAGGGGCCCAGCACACATCACTGTGCCACCTGAAATTTCCTCAAATACCAGCAAAAGGAAAGAAACTGCTCTAGGATGCCAAGTCCCTCTTCCCACTTCTCTCTCTCAGGAGAGCTTTTCCAGGCTGTGGCATGCAAACCATCAGGGTAAAAACGTAGAGCTGCAATTCTACTTTACTGCCTGAGGCAGTAAATAAAAATAAAGGCATTTCACACACCGATATCCTTCTCCAGGCAAAGAAAGCTCTCAAATTTTAGAAGTGGTTCATTACCAGGCTCGTCTAAAAAAAGTCTGCAACAACGAAAGCCAAAACACAAAGCTGCTGCACATGTTAGAAAAACCAGAAATTTCTTGTGACATTATGCCTTGAATCTCTGCTAACATTGAGTTGCAACTGGATAATCTCCTGACACTGAGAGAAGAGAGAAGTTCAGGAATGGAGTCCTGCTCAGGAAGACAGTGACGGGGTTCTGACCAGGATTCTCCAGTGACCTGTAGAACAGAAGTCTCTCAAAAAAACTTTTAAGCAACAAACTTAATGTAGGAGTACAGATACTCATCATCCGTGCTCTGCTGCTCAGCTGGTTGTTTTATACAGTTTTTTTAATGAAAAATTAATTTTGCAAATTTAAAGTGAACACAATGTTACTGTTTTCCCTTTAAACTTGCCCAGCGTTTTCCATGCAGCTGACAGCAAGCTAAAAACCTTCACAAAAGCACCTCAGACTGGAACCACACATTCCACTTTTGAGATAACTGCAAACAAAAAGACTTGGAGATTTTCAGACCAGGAAGTTAATGCCCATGAAGCTGCAAAAGCATGTCAGGAAGGTGCTATTGCCAGCTATCAAGTGAAAAAGTGGGAAAGAGCAAAGAAGGAAAACAATCCAGTGCTTAAAAAAAAAAAGATTATCAAAAGAATCTGGCCTTTATACCTAATCACGCATGGTCTGACAGATCTTTTTCATTTATTCTTGTGTTCCCTTTTCAAAAGGTTTGCTTTGTTGCTTTAATGAACTTTACTGTTCTGACATCCTGTATCACAGGACGGCAAAGCAGAGATGTTTCAATTAGCTAAATAATTGAGCTTCTTGACTGCTGCAGAAGTCAATATAGGATCTATAAATTGGATTTCTTGCTGGATGGGATATAATGAATCATGGAATATAATGTTTGCAACAAGTTACGAAGAAGGATGAGTGGGTTTAGTTCATCTTTGAACCAAAACACTTCAAAAGTTTAAGCCTTCTCTCTGCCTAATTCAGAGCTAAGCCTTCAAATTAGGTTTCCAAGCCTTGCCAGGTGTGTCAGGTGTATCACATCCGGGCATGATTGATCTCTGAGGCTCAAGCAACTCCACTTTGAATAACACTGATGAAATAGTCAAGGAAACAAAGTCTAAGAGCCATTCACCTCAGGTGAGCCCAAAGTTTGGTGATGAGACACGTGGAGGATCTCTTTCCTCCTCCCCAGAGGACCAGCACAGAGCAGACAATGATGTTCCAGCCCAAACCTCACCGGGCTACAGCTGCCAGGAGAACGTTCCAGCGAAGGCACAAAGCATCCCACACCAACAGAACCTACCTTTCCCAGGGAACAGGGCACACACAGGGCTGACAGAAACAACCCAAGTCTTGGGTTCTGAACTGCCAATGTTTGTGAACTTGCTGAATGTCTGTCCTAGGAACAATGAAACAATTCTGCAAGAGAATTCTCTTTAACTGCAAAAACCATGGTTCGACCTTCTCCTCCCTCCTCTTGCCACCCCCTTTAGCCCACAACTGTTTCTCTTCTGGGTTACACAGGCCCTCAATTTTCAGAAAACTTTGAAAACACAAAAAACGAGTTTTCAGACATCTGATCTAAATTTTAACAGCAGGCAGTATTCCTCCATTGTGTTTAAGTAATCTAGAATTATATGACATTATGCACACTTATGTAAACTTACACAACACTCAAAAACTGGTACAAAGTCTTTAGATATTTAATCACAATTTAAAAAAATATTTGCAACAAATTGATTAGCAAGTTTAGTAGCTCATACTTTTTAGATACGTGGCTAAATGCTAATTAAATAGTTAAATTAATTATCCTCAGAAATCTAATATAACAATAGAAATGTGGTCATGTACCTACTGGCTTTCTAGTTTGAATTAATTACATGCCAACTAGATTTAGCTTTATGTATTCTACCACAATAGGCACACGTTCAACCAACAATCAAGTGGAGTTTCTTTATAATTACTCTTAATTAAATACATTTAATAACAGCAGAATGACAGGCTTGCAGATTCTTTAGTCAGTGTTGCTTTTGTTTCTGACACGCTAACCCAGATTTTACATTGAGAAGGGACTGGGATTAAAATAACTAAAAAATTATGCAAAAGATTTAACTTGCATACTAGAAAAAAAAATATTTAGCTGAAGCATATACTGCAGAAAATCCCCTATGAGAACCTCAGACCAGAGCTTTCAGTGTCCCTCTCTCTTTTAAAAACCCCCTTTTCAGCTGACCCCCCTCCACCTCAGCCTTCTCAAACTGCACCTCATTTCATGGGTACCACAAATGGCGATGGCTCACCTCGAGTTCACTTGTCTCCAAACTTGTATCCTCACAGGATAACCAGTATCAACAAAGATATATGGTTGACATTTTGAATTTTTGGCCCCTTTCTTATGATATTTTAGAATGATTTTCATGTGGTTTTAAATATTCTTTCATTCCTTTATTTTTATTATTATTATCATTATTATTTTTAATTTTACTTCCAGGAAGTGTAAAGAATCAACCATTCACACCCACATGTCCTCCCAATACCAATGTTTGTAGTTGCATCTTTCATGTCTTGTCTCCAGGACCCATCGAGTGCCTTTCACTGATCCAAAAGGAAGAATGAAGGGGCAAAATACATTAATGACAACATCCCTTCTCCATATCCCCTTGGTTAATTAGTTCAGTAAATTCATTGTCAGTTTTGCCATAATAGTTTAAAAAAAAAAAAAAAGAAGATGGGAATAGCAGAGTAAAACCACAAAGTTTCAGCAGCAAGTCAATATAGCATCTTAAATCTTATGAAATTAACCAGTGCACACCTGAACACCTACAGCCAGAAAAAAGTGTTCCTCTCTATCTGGAAAACTCCCTCCAAAATCATTGTACATTGTCAGGAATTGCAGTAAAAATTTGGGAAAAACCCCAACAAACACCTCATGAGTTGAAGGTGTTTTCTCTCTTTTTTACTATAACAAAGTCTGCCTTTGGGAGAGCCACCATTTGCCACTCCAAATCAGAGTGCTGTACAGGTACATGCCAGCATTATCTCAATTCAGTTATGAGGGGGAAGAATTAAAATATTTAAGTCTGCTGACACTGATAGTAAATTTTATAATAAGCATAATCTGTATGTTACTGCAATTAACAGCAGATTCACTGTTACATTTCATCAAAAGCAGTGTTTGAGCATCTCTGTATCCAGCTAGGAAAAAGAGGACTTTCCTCAAGCACCATGTCCAAACTTAATGAAATGATCTTGCAGCAGCCTAAATCCTGAGTTCCACGGGGTTACAGGAGTCAGAGACCTTTCAGACCTTCAAGGGCAAGCACAGCAAATTTCCACTGACACTACCTTTGATAGAGACCAAAGAGATAGGAGCGCTCTCCAAAGTTCAAAGCCAGTTCCAGACCCCCTGGTCTTTGAACAGAAAGCCTCTTCCAATTCCTGCTGCTGGGGCTTCTCTTTTACCTCGGTACAGAAGTCGGGTACCAGGCAGCAGACTCCTACGTGTTGGTCAAGACTCCAGAGCTTCCTTCTTGTTTCCCATGTGCAAGGCTCAGAACTGTTCCTGGGCTTTTAATTTCAAATGCAACATTATTTTTTTCCCCCATTTGAAACGGGGTTCTTATCTGAAAATCTTAACAAAGAAGCCTGAAAAACAGAGAGTTCTCAGCAAAGAAAATCCACAAGATTGTTTAGGTCCCAGATGCACGTTAAGGCCTTCTTCCCCCTGCTCATAAACACATGATAAATGTTGCCACACAACTCAGTCTAGAAGCACCTTGATTTGAAGTTGAGGCCTTATGCAAATGCCTGCAGACTGAAGGGTCTGCATCCAGCATGACCAGAACAGCAAATTATGGTTTTGTGCCATAGCAGTTGCCTGCAAGCGTGTCACCACCAAATTCAGAAAGTGTATATTCCAGTAAGAGGCTTTCCCAGAGGTATGATTTCTCAAAGGTTAATATGCAATTAAAGCAGCAAATTTATTATACTGGATGGAATTTCTAAAAAGCAAACACACAATCTGTGTTCAAATTACTTTGGAATGGATATTTCTATTAAAACTCCAGTAAAGTCTGTTCAATAAATCACAGCATTTCCAATTAGTTATTTCAATGAAGCATGCTTGGCATATCAAATATTCATGAACTGATGATACAAGGCAGAAATCTATGAAATACGAGAGATAATTGAGTTCCTATGTGATTAATCCATCATTGTTTGAGCAACAATAGAATTCTACATAATCTGTTCCACTTGTATGTAATGTGTATGTTTTAACAGTTTAATAATGAGCTTTAAGCAGCTGGACATCCATCCAGTGTAGGGTTTGACTGCTCAGTGAACATATAATCTGCTTAAATGTGCCCTCACTAACCAGTGTTCATCCATATATCATGGAATGGCTCAGGCTGGAAGAGGTCTTCAAGATCATCTAGTTCCAATATTGTAATAAGGTTTCTCTTGCAACCAATTGACAAATTTTTAAATATAAAGGCAACCAACACATTATTTTCCTGTAAAAGTAAGTAAAATGTATGGAAGCCTCTATAACATCTCATTATTTAAGTACCGTCATGACCAGCTTACTTTTACACACAGCTGAATACCAAATAAAATTAGATCAGTGCTAAAATTAACAGAATGCTTCCAACTCTGAGCTCCATGAGTTTGTAAATCAATCTATAGCCAGAACATTTCTAAGGAAACTGGTGAAAGAAAGAATTCTAAGAGAACAAAAAGGTCTTTGGCTTCCTGGGCATCTCTCAGGCAGCCACCGTAGAAGTAACAGACAGGAGCGGCCTCCTGGCTGCCAGTTTTGGATTTCAGCCTTCACAGACACTTTCCAAGACTTTATAAAAAAACCAAGCTATATTTCCCACTGTTGTAAGAGTCTGACTTTAAGTGACAGATCTAGTACAATTTCCTTCTGAAGACTCCTGCAATCTTCAAACAGAACAAGAGAAAGGAGAAATTAATTGGTGGTGCATACAGAACCTTCTATATGCTTAAGGAGTGCCATATGTATTAGATAGTTTGGAACTACTTTGGTCAGCTGTGGCCGTATATAAACTGAAAATCTTTCCTCATGTGCCCTTATCACCTATTCAATGACATATTAAAAATATCTTTGGCATCAGACCCTCTCAGAGCTGTGATCCAGGTTAAGTTTGCCTCCAACTTCCCTCACAGAGACTGATGGAAGACAGGCAAAGTGAATGAGAGGAGTTCCTTCATGCAAAAGATTACACAAACTGGTCATTCCAAAAATCAGACCTGAGAACAGCAGAAATTTCATTCAAATACCACCAAGATGAAGAAAGTCAATGACAGGCTCTGCTTTGTCCAGAAAATACCATTTACAAGCCCAGTGGAAGGCTTTGCTCTTCTCCTCCCCTCCCTCCAGATAAAAAAGTACCACCAGGTTTTTACCTAAGAATAAAGTTCCCTGATCTTAATATCTTACTTTGTAGAATTGCTTGATATCGATAAGAGGAGGAGGAGAACTTCAGCACTTTGCAATGACAGCACTCAGGCACAAAGGGAATATTCCCATTTCCTTTGTGAGTATTTCCATTTCCTTTCATTCCATGCTCTCCGAATAGGGAGTTTTGTCATGATCTCACTATATTGCCATTTTTACTATTTACCCTATTACCATTGTCATGGTTTGGTTACCATTGACTACTGGAAATTTTCCAGAGGAGGTGAACTTTCTGGGCTCGCAGAATCTATAGATTTTGACGGAAGCTATGAGTTTCCATTCTTATAAACAAAACAATTTTTCATGTGCACAGTACTCATCATCACGAGTGAGTTGCTTCACGTGAGCATGAACAAAGACTCCCTGGAAACCATTGCCTGGTCTCTTAGTTTAGAGCCACCCCAGCTCCAGAATGCTGGAGAGAACTGTTGCTGCAGTTCACAGGAACAATCTTGCAAATGTTTTCTGGGACCTGTTTGAGGGAATTCCCACTAAAAGCCTTCAAGAAGCTGGAACTCACTGCTGGGGAGAGTACCAGCACTGCTATATTTGTAAGTAGTGCAACTTCTTTAACTGAATAATTCTAATTTATTTTTAAAAGCAGAGTGACACCTCTGGTCTACATTGGGCCCTTCCTATTTTTTCACATGCTTCCCACTCATCAAGTGGAATAGTTAAAGTAAAATTTGGAAGACCAAGACAGTTCATTCTTATGTAACTCTTCTGCTCCAGGGATATTTGCTTTGATAAACAGCCTAAACCACCACAGTATAAGGTTTTAAGGATTAAGCATGGAAGAAAATAAGATCAAAATGCACAATCTGCCAGTTGAAGTGGAACTAACTGGAAACTCTGCACACAAAATATTTCAAGTCATACAAGTTAGTTTTATTAATTAGTGACTACGTCAATTACTCATTAGAGTTCCAGTGTGAACACTGTTTTCACCTCTCTTCTTACCTGTTCTGATATAGTAATTTATTTTATAGAGCACGTCAGCACTGAAGGTATCAATGATTTTTATAAAATGAACCTCCTACCTAAGTATCACTTTCTGTACTTATTAAAAGCATCACCATCCCCTGAGCTCAGTCATTTATTTAATTACACCAACTAAAACAAATAAAAAAAGCCCCATATCTAAACCCAGCAATATTAACACTGGAAGATAAAAAATTATCAACATTTTGCAATAAAGTTAAATAAACTCCATATCACTTTTGCCTGCTTATGGAGAGGCCCTCAGCTCTGTTCCCAAGCTCTCCATCCCCAGTTCCCAGCGCTGAGCACAAGGCAGTTTGTAATGTCACAGTGTTCCAACAAAAAGGTTCAGGCCTGCACCTTGTGAGAGGAATCACCACAGTGCATGCACAGAGCTAACAGGAAACCTCCCATTCCTTCATTTTACGTATAATATTTGTGTTGATGAAAAATTTAATCGTAAATCAATCCCTAAGCTTCAACCAGACTGAAAAATGACTGGCAAATGCCACAGGTCAACACTATCCTCAATGAATATTTGCTTATGGTGAATATTTGTTACTCACAGGCAGTTGGGATTTACCTGAATTACTTAGAGTGTTGAGATTCTTCTCAGAAGTCAAACACACTAAATCATAATTAGGAGGGGGATTCCTCCCCCTCTCATGGCACTCATTAATGCTCAGGTTGTGACTGAAATTAAAATGTATGGGAATTCTCCCTGTTGTCTAGTTCATACAGCAGAACCTTCTAGTGACAATTGTAAAGTACACAGGTATTTATTAACCGAAGCATTACTTCACGGCTCTGTGCTGTGCCTAATACTATAAATATCCCAGGAAAAGTCTTTAAGTCTTAATTTTCGCCTGAACTTTTCCCTTTTAGTACTCCCCAAATCACCTCAGCACTTGAAAAAAGCAAAACCCTGAGTTGTGTCTCTTTCCTGTAGCAAGACTGTTTAGTTCCCCTAATTATTTTCTACGGGGCATTGCTCCTTTGTTGTCCCTTGAATTCCTCTGAAGAGAAACTCAGCGGCGTGGCTGTGCCTCGGTACCTCGGCGCGCGAAGCAGTCGCGGGTAGTTAGTGTCAACATGAATAATGCAGTTCAGTGCTGGAGAGCAGGTCTCTAACAGCTGCCTGTGTCCCAGCCTTGCCATTTACAGCTGGCCACAAAGCTTCCCTCGTTTGGAGAGCTTTGCTGTTTGCCTTTTCCAGCCTGACAACGTGAGAAACACTGAGCTGCTTCCTATGGATTTATAAAGCCAATTGCTGCCTATGGAGACTAACTTGTTTTTATTATAGGTAGCATAACTGACTGTTCTTCATCACCAGCAGAAGCATTTACCTGGCTCAATACAAGCAGTGCTTTTAGTGCCATACAAGTATTTTAGTGCACGGTGATGCTCTTCGACAGTAAATGTGACATCTTTCCTCTGCCTTGCTTCTGGGAAAATTGATTGTGCTGCCCTGTGTCAAACCACACATTCAAAAGTGCAGTATCTAAATACATTTTAATGACTGTACTCTCACCTGCTCACTTGGTGGTTATAAATATTCCCAAATAATTTCTCTCTGAAGAAATGGGCCTCCTAGCATTCACTTCAACACACTATTCATTTTGGTAACTTTCCCAGCTCTGAGCCAGTATCCAGTTTTGAAGCACTTGCAAATGTGAGTGAAAGTTCCATGCACAGCACTTGGTCCCTGCTCTGTTTTCCTTACTGATCCATCAGAGGAAGACTTCATGACAAAGCCACTGCAAGAGTGGCTTCTAATTTTGAGAATTTTGAGGTTTTATTATTCTCTTTTTAAGCCCAAATATTGAATTTATTCAAGTATCTTAATTCAAGTTTCTTCCTGTCACCAAATTAGTTTTCTGGGTCCTCTTTAATCATGTTACTTCATGACTAGGGAAAACTTCAAGACTGGGACACTGTCTCCCTGTGCCAGGCACTGGGGAGGCACCTCAAGATCCTTGAGGGTCCCTTCCAATGCAGAATATTCTGTGATTCTGAGTGCTGTGTCCAGTTCTGGGCCCCTCATGGCCAGAGAGGCCTGGAGGGGCTGGAGCGTGTCCAGGGCAGGGAACGGAGCTGGGGAAGGGGCCGGAGCCCCAGGAGGGGCTGAGGGAGCTGGGAAAGGGGCTCAGCCTGGAGCAAAGGAGGCTCAGGGGGGACCTTGTGGCTCTGCACACGTCCCTGACAGGAGGGGGCAGCCGGGGGGGGGCGGGCTCTGCTCCCAGGGAACAGGGACAGGAGGAGAGGGAACGGCCTCAGGCTGGGCCAGGGGAGGCTCAGGGTGGACAGCAGCAGGAATTTCCCCATGGAAAGGGTGCTCAGGCCTTGGCAGGGGCTGCCCAGGGAGGTTTGGAGTGCCCATCCCTGGAGGTGTCCCAGGAAGGGCTGGAGGTGGCACTCAGAGCTCTGGGCTGGGGACAAGGTGGGCATCGGGCACAGCTTGGGCTCGATGGCCTTGGAGGGCTTTCCCAACCTGAATGATTCTATGAGTCTATGATTCTATGAAGTGATGATTCAAAATAGATTTTAACTCTAAGTCTATCATGCACAAATATTACAAAGGTCAAAATTTACGTGAAAGAAATTTAAGATTATTCTGTGCTTTAAAATTGAAATAATCATATGTAAAGACAGCATTACATGAACTGCCCCTGGGTTTAACATCTGTAGTGAAAAGTCAAACTGGACCTCTGTATTAAGAAAGAATTATTGGTTCAAATTTCCTATTCTTTGAAGAGAATTCTAAAGTCTGTATAGACATGTTACTGCATATGTAAATGCAAACATGTTAATGTTAACATGTACAGATATATTCTGATTATCATTATTGACAGGCCAATGGATGAGAAAAAGTAATCAGATTTTATGGGCTGACTTCTTCCCTCTAATAACTGGCCTTTCTGGCTGAGATGCCAGACTCGTGATCACAGTCCTTAATTCTTTTTCAGTTCAAGATGATGCAGAATTCCAAGAAAAGCTGTGTCTTCAGTGAGGCCTGGCGTTGTACACATCTAGTAAAAATGATATTTCTGTGTTTGAAGTTTCTCAAAAGGCAGATCTTTGCCATGGAAATGCAACTCTCAGTCAGTGACTTTGTTGGTAGAAGGTGAAATAAAATGCAGCTTGTGCTGTGCTTAACGTAATAAAATTGCACAATACAAACCTGATGTGCATAATAGATTGTGTTGCATATATCAAATTACACATGCACAGGTAAATTTTTCAAAAGGGTGACCTTCTATAATTTCTTATGCAGTCTTAAGCAGTGTTAAAAATACATTTAACATTTGAAATTCTGATGGTTACAGTTATAAAGCTGCTGACTCATAATATCTGAAAATGTAATAGCAAGTAGGATCTTAACTTGATGCATGATTTACTGAACCTTTATGATTTATATGAATTATTAATCCTTTGCTACTTAGATGAACCGGTACAAAATTTCTCATAGATCTGAGAAATTAATATTACTTATATTTAGCCTACCGTTGTACTTTTTAATTCAATCATCGTGTTCCATCAAAATTTCTCAAAGATCCTCTATTATTCTGAAAATCCTTGGCAGGGAGGAGGGGGTCAAAATAATAAAGGCATGATTGTGTTTGTTTTGCAGGTGGATGAACTATAATGAGTAATAACAATAACAACCCACTTTAATAAGGATCAGTTATCCCTAAGATAAGGCCAAACTCTGTAAAGCACAGATCTACGACCCTGGCTCAGCTTGGAAGCAAAAGGCTGCTGCTGAGTCAGCCCAAAGAAAACACAAACTAAAGAGTTGGGGGATTTTAACAGCAGTAGGAACAAATCACAAAAACTTTCGAGTCGGTAGCAGCTCAGAGAAAAACATGGACGCGGAGAGAAATAAAAATGAGTCGGAAAGCGGCAGTTCAGAAAGATCAAGAATCCTCAGACTCCAGCAAGCAGCACAGGCTGTCACCTTTCCATCTGAGGGGTGACTCCCTGCCCAGCGGTGACTCAGCGGTCACTCTGTCAAGGAGGTGAGAGACAATTCTTGGCCTGTGTTCATTCCAGCCGCTTGCTTTCAGCATTAGCAAATAAATAGCTCTTCTCTATGCAATCAAAATCTTATCTTCTCTTCATTATGGCCATTACTCGCTATTCCTTGGCTTTTTTTTTGCCCCAAGCTAACAAAATCAAACTGATAATTCTTGGAGTTCCAACCACAGCATTAACAGCACCTGGTGCTTTGTTATTCCCAAGGGTTCTGACTGCCTCCCGAATTTCATCACGTTCTAGCTCTTCACAAACAGCTCCATTGTCTAGAAAATAGCTCCCTACTTACTTCACCACTAAGACTCCCTACATAACCACCTCAAATATTCTGTAATTATGTTCTTTGCAACTATTTTGGCTTCTCAGCTCATTTATTCTTTCGTACATCCCCCACCTCTCCCTCGCCTGTTCCCCAAGGATTCAATCTCACTATCAGTTACCACCCCAGTATTTTATACTCCTCTCAAAGAGAAGCTTTACTAACGCCGTTTACACTTGTATAAGGTGTAGTTATCTAGTAATGCACAGAATTTAAACAGAAGTCAGTGTACTAGAGGCCCCTAGATTTGTGCATGAAATTACCAGCTGAGATTCTGTTTTATGCATCTGACCCTTGTTCACTGCAGAGCAGCAATCTACTGGCCCTACAGTGAAACAACAGAATTGTTACTGAAGGAAACCCTCATCGCTTGGGGAGAGAGTGATGTGCAATAAAAAAGGGGTTTGGTTTTTGGAGTTGGTTTTATAGCTTGGGAATGTGGGGTATTTATTTGTTGTTGCTGTGTTTGTTTGTTTCTTAAAGGGCTCCAATAATCTGTAGGGGAGCATGGCTGATGGAGCTCTGAGTAACCAGGTCTAGGGGAAGGTGTCCCTGCTCATGGCAGGGAGTTCAATAAGATGATCTTTAAGGTCCCTTCCAACCCAACCATTCTATGATTCTTTGTAAAATTCCATTCTAAAATGAATTTGTGGATATGTAATCTTTCCAAAGAGGAAGAAGGTAGAAGTAAAGAACACACAAACTTATACATATAGCTCATACACAAACTGTAGTGCTGTCACACAGTCCCAGCACCAGCAAAGAGGCTCTGGCTACATCCATTTCATACCTCCTGAACTTTTTTTTCCTGCAAGGAAGTGATGCATTCCTTGGCCACTTGCGTCACAAAGGTCTTTGGCAGCAATTTAACACCCTGTTAATTCTGAATTTTCTTGCTAAGTACTTCTCCCTCATTTACCTTAGCCTGACTTCGATGGAATATTTCTTCACAATACCCAATTCTAATGCCATGAGAATGCTCCATTTCACAAGGGCTCCAGGAGCATTCATGCTCCACTACATTTCTACAGAGTATCCCCAAGGTAACATCAATGCTGTCTGAGACCTTGCAAAGGCCTTCCCACTTTAGGAAAAAGTGGGATGTACAAATGTAAAGATGGTTATCCTTGGTTTTGATGTCCCCAAAACCACTCTTCAGTTGTATTTCCAGTCTGCTTCCTTTCCTCTATTAAACCACACAAACATATATTTTTGTTCTTCGTGCAATTTTCAAGCCACCTTTTGTTTTTTACACTTCAGGATATTCTCAGAGTCCCTCTGTGGTTCCCACTACCATCTCTCTCAATGTTCTGCCACCAACAATGCTCTGTAACCTGAACAGTCTCAGACCTCTTTGCTGATGGATAGTCCCATCAATAATTTAAATCCCTCACAGGTATCTGTAACTGAGCATCTTCAGCAGTTTCTTTATTGAGACATGGCTCCTTCTCAGCCCCAGTCTCACATCTGGGGGGCTCTGTCACAATCAGATCTCCCTTTATTTATCTGATAAAGCTGCAGGGCACTGATCAGGGGCTTATTTTGAACCGCTGGCAAACTAATTCATTTCATTTGACTGCAATTAACATCATTCCCTGTTAAGCAATTTCCAAACATTTTTCCTTCCTATTGACTCAGATACAGATGAAACCCACAAACAACAAAGTTCCCGGACAGAAGGCTACATTTGGCTTACAGCGATGTAGAGACATTTCTATGAAGTGGTATCATTTTTCTCTGCTTAAACAAACAGTTTCCACCGTATTTGGACAATCCAAAATCCTTCAGGCCAGTTGGAAATTGGCTTGAGAGGCAGCTTGGTCCATCAGCATATGGCAACTTGCAAGCCCTGCCCAGAAGACGAAGCTTTACCAGCCCAAGCTCTTATTTTTTGCAGCAAACTGGATGTGAGCTACAATTCCAACTCCCTCTAGCCTTCTACCAAATCTGTTCATTTGAGGCTGCCATTGGCCACCTGGATGCACGGGACACGACAGTTGTGTTAAGGAAACTTCCCTGTCCAGATGGTCCTGGAGGACCCTTCCACCCCAAACCTATTCCATAATTATATGAAACCTCCCTCTGTCATTTTCAGCCCTCCACAAGACAACATTCTACAGGTGTTCTATCCCTGACTGGAGGACGGGAGGCTTCTCTCTAACAGTTAAAATGGGACCAGGAGCAGAAGTCGGTTTTTGTTTAAGCCTGTTTCACAGCAAAGCATAAACACATTGCAAAGCTTAACTTCTGTTCCCCTATTCCCTGGTACTTGGGCTTCCTTTGTGACATGTTTGCTTTACTGAAAGACAAAACACTCTCATACTTCAGGCCTGGTGATTTGTATTATCATTTGCTATTTCTAAATCTGATTTTAGTTCTCTAAATAATTCTGAAATTTTAATAAAAGAGGTACCCTGAAACAAAAATATAATGAAGGCAAACAAGCAAGGAAAGGATAATTGGATTTTTCTCATGCTATGCTAATCTGTAGACTATAAATGCTGTGTGGTTACACTTGAATACTGTTAATTTGCATGTAGCTGGGAGCACTGGCATGAACCACCAACACATTAGATCACAACACCTGACACTGGACGCTCTTTCAGACATCGAGCATTTCATCCTGGAATTAGTTGACTTAGCATATTTAGACACACAAATCTACTTTTTTTTTTCCTACAACTATAAATCAGAGGAGGTTTTTTAAAGACTGTATTAGGAGTAATCAAATGTGCAAGCATTTGATCAGATGCTTCTAGTAGGCAGGAGCTAACTACAAAGCTATAGATGCAATGGCTGTTTATGCCTTGCTTGGCAAAAATAATCATCCAGACATTGGTATTCAGACAGGAAAGTGCTTGTCAAGATCAAAATGCTAATCACTGCTTGCTGAGAAATGCAGTTGTTCCCAGCTGCAGGGAGAGCAACACGTAGCTCGAAGCAGCTGCAGCATGTTGTTATCTCTATCCAGGGATGGAATTCTTGGGCAGGTCTATCAGCAACTGGTCACCAGTGTGTCCTGGAAAATTCACAGAGCAAGAAATGATAGTGCTTGCACTGAACATTAAAAGTAAAATGAAAAATAGGTATCAGAAGGTTGATAATTCCTAAATCAGAGCACCACCTCCTCAGTCAGCAAAACAAAGTGTGTTCTCTGGGGTTTACAATAATGATTCTTTCTCTGAACAAAGAGTTTGCTCGTTGAATCCAGAGTAAGCCATAAGTGTTATTCAATTATATTAACATAACTGTATTAACTGTTTAAATTATATATACATAAATTCTCATGTCTGTTTTCCCTGATAATACCGTTTCTGTTAAAAAAACACAAAAAAACAAAAACCCAAAGAGAACCCAATCTACAACATTTTTTTTTTTACATTGTTGAATATTTTTCTCTAGCTTATGTATATGAAAAAGAACAAAATTTAGGGATTAAATGAATAAGAAATATGATAAAAGGACAAGCCTGGACACAACTCCTGTTTCAGATTTAGCCTGCAATCAGATATATGTGTAAGGATCCTTGCATCAGCCCCACAGTTTTTAACCAATTTTGTACTGGGTCTTTTTCCCCTAATCCTGGCAGCCCAGTAGAAATAAAGTGCATGCTACAGAAATAGAATAAGCCTTAAAAAACCAAAACCCAAACAAACCAGCAAAGCTTTATGAGATATGCCCAATAAAACATTTAAATCAATACCCAGCCTCATCATGCAGCTAACCAGACCTACCAAAGATAAATCTTCCAGCAGCCTCTCCTCCTCCGGGGAGCTCAGCAGTGAGAACTGCCAGGGCTATCCTCATTCTCCAACCCCAGGAAAGAGCCTGTCCTTTCTTGGGAACGCCTCATGACCGTACCAAACACATAATCTTGCATTGAGAAACAGTTTAAAAAACCCAACCAAGCAAACAGCGAGCTACAAATAGAGAGTCAATTGTGACAAAAGAATTGTATGGGAAGATTTCTCCCAGACCAAGCTCTGCCTCACTCAGGGATGCAATAACAATTCTTAGTTTGATCCTAACTTCTCTAGGCACACAAATGTTGTCTTCACTATGGACTTTCTTGATCTTCACATTCAGTCTCCTTAATCTTCGAGTATTTTGATCTACTTTTGTCTTCCTGTGTTATCCTTTTCCCTTGTAATACATCTGAGACTGTGTCCATCAAACTACAATCCCTTGCTCTGATGATTGAGCTCACTGAGGTTTCTAGGATCTTTAAGTGAATTAGTAATAATACTAAATATAACAAAAATGTTTCCAACATTCCATAGTCTGTATTCCCTCATATTTTGGGAGCTACTATAACACACTGTAATGACGACAATAATTGTTTTATACAGAAACTACTGATAGCTGCAGTGGAAACCAAACCCTGAAAATAAACGTTTCTATTCCTCAAGACAAAAATACCACTGACATCAGAACAACCTAAGGGGCAAAGAGACAGGATTTTGGAGTGCAAAGCTCCATTTCAGGCTCCATGAAGCACCTCACTCCACTCCTGTTTCTTCCTGGTCTTTGTGATATGGGGAGAATCACAGCACTTTTAGGTCTATGGGGCAATGTTGCTATATAAAAGCCAAGGGACACAAAGCTGGTTATTACTATTAATAGCACAGAAACCAGTATCAGCCTCTATCCAACTGCTGCTAAAACCCAAAAACAAAGCAATTGTTGCTACAGAGTTGCCAACATGAGGTTTTTGTATTTCTAGACAGCCATTATCATTACATAATTAGAGCAGCCAGGAACACATTTGCTAACTTGTTCTACTGCCACAGTATCCTTCCATGCTTTTCTGCCTATATTTTTCTTTTCTTTTTCCCCCGCCTCACATTCAAAATATTCAGTGTAGTGGCTTTGTGTATGCCAACAGCTTAATTTCCAGCAACACTCCATTCCCCTACCTGGCTGCCTAATATAAAGGCCTGTGGTTTAAAATCAAGTAAAAGATGCCTTTAAGCTGCCTTGTTACGCCAGATTTTATAACAGGAGGAAATGATGGGACTGAGATGAAGCAGCCTGGAGGTTCAGGCTGTTTGTATTTCTTTGATAGAATTCTTCAGGTACAGACATAAATAAATACTGCATCAGGGCCTCAAGAATTCAGCTCTGTATCTGGAGAAGCACCTGCTATACGAGTTCCAGCGAACTCAGTTGAGTGGCAACACTCAAAAGTACTCCCATGCACTTAACTACCATTTTACACACCAAGTTCCACCAGTCTCTTTAAATTTCTTTGCGAGGGTGAATCCTTCTTTAAGGGAAATCTGTGTACAAAAGCCTCTAAACATCAGGCTCTTCACTTCATTAAAACCTGAACAGCATTATGCCGTTATGAATTCTAGCCATTAAATTCACCTGCATAAAAGTGTTTAATAGTAAATAATAATTTTTGACGGTAAGTTTCCAAACTCCTGTTGCAGAAGAAAATTTTATTTTTGCACATATTATAAGAAATTTCACTAAAAAAAATTCACTGTATGAATTCAGCAGTACACACTAATTAGTGCTTTGTATTTACCCCCATGAGTTTCACTGACCCTACAATTTCTTGAGCATTGTATTTTTGGATCCCACAGTGTAACAAATCATGACAGCCCTAGGAAAGTCCAGATACTGCTATTATACACATAATATATGTGTCCAGTACATATGATTGAAATCAAGATTATTCTAATGCAACTTCTGAGGTAAATATAAAGTATATTTTCAAAATCAATGTTGCATTTTTTTGGCTATTGCACATAAAATTCAAAGACTAAACCCAACGTGTTATTCTGGCAACACGCAAGTTTTTGAATAATCAGATCTCGAGCACCTTTCTGAGGTGCCTGAAGAGTAATAAGTTACAGCAGAATTGCTCTGTGTCAACTGTTACAAAATTTATAACTCATTCTGTGAAGGTGAAATCAGTTGTTCTCCTCCCCGTTTCCACACAGTTCCATCCATTTTGTTCCTAAGTTAGCACAGTTATCCCACTGCTTTAGAGCAGCGAAACGCCTCTGACAAAGCCACACATCAATTCTAACATATATGCTTTAAACTAAACTTAAATGCAAACTCTGGCGCTGGGTACAGCTTCAGACTGTGTCCAAATTCAGTTTTCCCAAATGCCACTGCAAAGCATTAAGACAGAATTTATCCACAGTTTTGATCCCAATCACAAATAAGTCACACTAATTGCAAACATCAGAACAGCAGAGCCACAGGCTGGATGAGAACCTCCCTTCACAGAGTCCTGGAGCAGGTAAAGGCTGGAGGGGCCCCCAGGGGCTCCTCTGGTGCCACCTCCCTGCTCCAGCAGGGCCATCCCAGAGCTCAGGGCACAGCAGTGTGTCCGTGGGGCTCTGCAATAGCCCCAGGGAGGAGACTCCCCAGCCTCTCTGCACAATCTGTGCAGGGCTGGGCACTGCCCAGGGCAGAAGTTCTGCCTCCTGTGCAGGGGGAGCTCCCTGGGCTCGCTCCCTGCCCGTTGCTCTGGGGCCATTGCTGGGCCCCCGCAGCAGAGCCCGGGCCCTGCTCGGAGCCCTCCCTGCACACAGGGACACCCAGGCCCGAGGGCCCCTCTCAGGGAATCCAAGCCCTCTGTCCTATAGGGCAACTGAACCTAATTCTAAGGAATAACAAGTGATTCACAATCACCACTTTGAAATTATAAATGAGATTCTTCCCTGCACTCCAGCTACTTGTGCCTAGAGCAAGCAAAAACAGCACTCAGGAGGACAAAAAAAACCCCCTTCAGACGGCCGACACAAATCCTTCTTTCTCTCAGACTGAAACACCAGTAAAGTAGTAGTTATAGCTTTGTAAACACACGAAGTGTCCTTTATGTCGGGCTGACTTAATGCAAATTCTCCTCCAAAACAGCACAGTGAGACAGGACCCTGCTCTGCAGGGATGCATTAGGAGCAGCACAGAGGGGTGAACTGAAAACAATCATATCCTTTGCAGGAAAACATTTTGGTCCCATCTATTTGCCAGAATTAAATCCCACCTTCTGAAAGTTTTGACTATACACAAAATATCTCTAAGTGTATGGAAAAGCTAAGTGTAAGTCTATCATCAGCCAGTGACCCCAGCACAAATACGCATTTACAGCTCACTCACAGAAAAGCACTTCAAGAAAGAAAGTTGTATCTATACAAAAACAAGGCAATGGTAGCAATTTTCAGAATTCGGGAATTTACAACTTAAACAGACTTGTAACAAAGGCAAACACCATTTGCCTTTGTTGCAGGGTTAGAAATCCACGGAAAACTAAACACTTTTCTGCAGATGAAGTGCCACCATATACAAGAAAACATGTTTTCTATTATTCACATGTTCATGTCAGGATGTGTTTAAAGTGCAGATGTTGAAAAAAGAAAAAAAAGGTATTTAGCTTCCAACATAATAGACAGACAAGTGGTCAAATACTTGGTAAGTATAGGCTTAACTTTACTAAAAAAAAAAAAAAGGCCCAAGAAAACAAACTGCAAAACCACGCAGAACACTGAAGAACAGGGTGGGGAGGCCCTGGCACAGAGTGCCCAGAGAAGTTGTGGCTGCCCCTGGATCCAAGGCCAGGTTGGACACTGGGGCTTGGAGCAACCTGGGATAGTGGAAGGTGTCCTTGCCCATGGCACCCTCCCAGGGAACAATTCCTGCCCAATCTCCCATCCAGCCCTGCCCTCTGGCACTGGGAAGCCATTCCCTGGCTCCTGTCCCTCCAGCCCTTGGCAATTGTCTCTCTCCAGCTTTCCTGCAGCTCCTTCAGGCCCTGCAAGGCCACAGTGAGCTCACCCCAGAGCTTCTCCTCTCCAGGCTGAACAATGGCAGCTCTCGCAGCCTTTGCTCCCAGCAGAGCTGCTCCATCCCTCTGCTCATGCTGGTGCCTCCTCTGGGCTCTGTGCAGCAGCTCCAGCTCCTTCCTGGGCTGGGCCCAGGGCTGGACTGAGTTTGTCCCTGTCTCTGGGACTCACTCTGATGGCAGAGGCACAAAGATTTGGGTAAGCTTTAAATGAAGTGACCACAGAGGCAATGCAGGCTGTTCAGGGTTTGGGGGTGGATGCACAGATAACAACAGTTGCTGTCAGCACAGCCACACTGAGGAGTCCATTGCACTGTTCAGGATTTTGAGCCCAACCTCCCTGTAGGGCCCTTCAGATTGCCAACAGCTTGAGGTAAATGCAGCTTGAAGGACAGTGAAGCTGGTCCTTAGGTGAGTGCATTTACTGTGCTTACTCATCTTAGCTACAAGGACCTGATCCAAAGCTACAGAAAGGATAGTGAATTATCTCCTTGAGTATTTTACACTCCAAATATGAAAAGAAGCCATCCTACAAAATGTCGACTGAAGATACAGTTTCAACGTTTTTCTACCCTGTAATCCTGGCTTGCTTGTTATCAACACAGACACAGCTGTTAAACCTGCTTGGATGCAACTCCAGAGGAACCCAGTTGGATGTACCTGCCAATGACACCCCAAAATATTTTTTAATTCAGAAAATGCAGTGTTCTGTAACAGTCTCCCATTTACATCCCAGCATCGCATATCCTGCAGCCACCGTTAAGTCCTCTTTATCAGAAACTCTGCCATTTGCCTCTCAGGCTTAAGCCATAGATTTAGACTCATTATAATTACAAATATATTCACATGCCCATCAGATGAGTGGATCTCTCTGAAAACCCATCTTTATTTGCAGTTCCTCACCTTCCCTTAAAAGAGACAGGGACTCTGCAAGAGGGTAGCTCATTCAAGGCAGGAATGTTCTGCACAACTTCTGATTCTCCAACAGAGAACAGAGGCTCCTGCACCTAGGAACTGCTGCCAGTGTTTGGGGTTGTAGCACTCTTACTGCTCCAACTGCTCCAATGGCAGAAAAAGTAATAAATAAATAAAAAAAAAAAATAAAGAAAAGAAAGATCACTATAAAACACATTCCACTGAAACACTGAACAAGAATGAGTTCCTATTGCAGAGCAATGATTTAAACTTATTAGCAATAAAACATAGGTGCACATTATAGTTCAATATGAACTGCATTTTTATGCATTTACAAGCACATATATTTCGAGGGAAGACAAACAGGGATACTGGACTAAATTCATGATTTTCCAACATGGCTCATCTCTTCTCCTGCCTGAATACTGCAGGAATTAATTCCTGGATAAGTTATCTCTTACAAACATCATCCTTTAAATTAGCAAATAATTCACAAGACACCTTATGTAGAGAGACAAACACAAGAGTAAAAAATAATAAAATGGTCATATCTTGCACCCTATGCCTCAGTTTCTCCAAGTCTGTATGTTTTTTCCCTACCTTTTTTGTCTCCTATTTTTACTAAAACTTTTTTCCTATTGCATGAAGAAAGAGTTTTTAACGTATACAGATATACACACAGGTTTTTATATATATGTATATACACACACATATGTATGTGGGTGCATGCATATACACAAACATAGGAAAATTTATTTCCTTTTCTCTTGAGAAAATGAGTAGAGTTTTTATATTTTTCCAACTGGCACTGGAGGGGGAAGCATAAAAAGAAAAATAGCTGGCAGAAGATCTGGTAGATCTATGCCAAACATGGCTTTGAGCAGGATGAACTCCATGTGCTTCTCACTTTATGACAATATTTATACCTCATTTTTTCATAAGCTTTATTTTGCCCCCGCCAGTCCACGTCAAAGTCACGTTTGTTCCCATGTTTGAACACACCCCTGCAGTAAAGAGAGTGTTTGAAAGGTTTGGGGAGGATTAGTGAGTGCATTGATACTTGTTCCTGCTAGACTATGCCAATGTTATGGAACGCTGAATACATTCACTGTGACAAGTGATCTAACACAGAGCCACACAGCCCCGGCTCTGGGGAGTTATGATTTTGCCCATCTGTCCAGGAGTAGAATCTAGACTGTGTGCTTATGCCACAATATTTCATTCTCCATGTGTTAGGCTGAGCATGCTGGAGCTGGATCTGTCTCACATGGCACAGGGAAAGAACCCCACGGTGCTGGGAGAAGGGCAAAGCCACAGCCCAGGGAACAGGCAACAAAGCTGCAGTCATGGCACAGCTCCTCGCAGAATTTACGGCCAGGGTGGTTCAGCACACTGCATTCTGCAAGTGGGAAAAACCCAGTAAGGGGACTGAGTAAAATATTTCAATGCAAATGCAGTTGCTTTACTGGTCTGGAAACCAAAACCAACCGAACACTAAGAGGTAGCTATTTCATTGCAATTAAAATTTACAGATTTGTGATATATTTCAGTGGTAACTCAGTTTAACCCGAGTCTAACCCAGCTCTGTTTATTTCCAGTTGGAACATTTAAGACACCTTTTT